>JAGFPH010002810.1:107995-137579 GCA_018207615.1 Philaenus spumarius
TTATCGCTCTGTTCGGTGGGTTTTTTCTTTCTCGCGGAGACTCCTCGAAAAAACGTAGTGTTTGGTCAAACACATTTCTCAACTTTACTCAACTCACGGCATTAACTTGATCGAAAATTATCAATATTTTTTCACTACTTCAATAGTAGCATCCGAATAGATTTCCTTCGACTTTTCCAGCATGACAGTTAAACACTCTTGCCTCGTGTGTTTGTTTGAATACTGTTTCAAACGCACATCCCACAAACACGGCACACCCCCTATGAACTTCAATAAATTCCCTCCAAAAAAATTTATACATTACTGTAACTCCTACTTCCTGGACCATTATTGTAAAATTTTTTCATTAATTTACCAACCTTCAAATGGTTGTATTAATTTCCCCTCTACTGCTGCTGGGTCTTACTAGTTTCGGCACATACCTCTATCATTGTCAAAGACGAACATTTCAGACGATGATCACATGACACAAAACACTGTCAGTACGCGTTCGAGACGACCCGCAAGTACTTGTGTGGAAAGCTATGTCCCATTTTAATTATTTAACGACCCTTTAATGGTGAATATTACGTGTTTATACTTTATGTGTTGTTTAGTGTTTTGTGTCATGTGATCATCGTCTGAAATGTTTGTCTTTGACAATGACAGAAGTATGTGTCGAAACTAGTAAGACCCAGCAGCAGTAGAGGAGAAAATAATCGGACCATTAGAAGGTTGGTAAATTAATAAAAAAAAAACTTGTTGTTTTCACTCGCCATGTTCACTCATCAAAGCCCACACAAATACTAAAATGAAACAAACATCATCCGGCAGTCGGGAAGAACCCATGCACGTTCCGACCTGTCAGTTGTGTCAGTCAAGCCCGCGGGGCATTCTCATCCGACGCCCGACTTACCCGACGGTCCGCGGACCGGGTCTGTTGAACCCACACACGATCCGTTCTGCTGACAAATCGGATCGTGTATGCGGGGCTTTAGTCACTCAAACGAGTTCGTTAAACAAAAAGTCAATTTTTTTTGCAATTTTTCCTACTAAAGGTGAAACATTGTTTTGTTTTATATAAGCAAACAAATATAGCATATTATTCTGAACAATTTTTTTACCCGACTTTATAACTCGTCTGGTTCCCCGAAAATCGACCAAAACGTAAAATACGATAAAAGTGCGTGGTTCAAATCCATGATTCCGATTTTACCATGGGGCAGTAAGATCGCGGCAGGGATGCAAACTCGCGATTCGCGAAGCGAAACAGTCTATATAATCAGAGGCCGCAAGATCAAGGTGCAAACTCGAAAAGCAAGTTTTATTGCAGCGAGCGCAACTGAGCAGGCCGTGCGGTTGGAGGCTAAAACTAATTGTACCAATATATTTCGTGCAGACAGGCAGCTATTCAGCGCCTTCGGTAAGAGACCAATTTCTCAAATAGTTGGTTGAAACCTTACTAAAACATATACACTTAATTTTGGAAATTCAATCAACTCACGTCAGCGGTTCAGCTGCGTGATCGAATTATTTATCAACTCCTGCAAAAGCGTGTGTGAGTAAAAGAGAACAATACAGCTGATTTCTTCCGTCCATCAGCTGTAGTTGCACAACAATATGAATCATTTAAGATTATGTTAACAACTTTTGTGTTGCATCACTGACAACTCATTTTTTTTCCTGCCATTCCAGTTTATTGACTTGTATGTATAGCATATGCTCATGTTGTGGGCTATTGGGCTCAATTATTTATATTTTAATAAAATAATAAAAGTTTAAGCTTCCACAACTTACAAATTTAATGTAAGTCTACTAACGATGAAAACTTCAGGGAATTTTAAAGTGCACGTGTTATAGTTTTGCCTAATTCACAAATTTTGATTTGGGATTAAAATCGTTGATTTAAGTGGGCATGTGATTAAAATGTGCGTTTTTTGTTTTGTTTTCAAAAAATTATTTAAGGTTTTTGGGGAGTCGCCCTTAAAAAAATCGATTTTGAGATTTTTACAGATTTGGATAGCTTGTTTTATCACGTTCAATTTTATGTATAACACTATATACTTTCCTTTAAAATTCGAGTGTCAAAAAGTATATTTACGCAACTATGCACATACAATTGACCAACGAAAAACCCCAACACAATCTCTGCCCTAAGGATGAGACCACATGGTGTAAATACCATAAATCTCTTCTATATGGAACTTCCTATGATCACAAGGAGCATACACAATTACACTTTTACCTTCTGTTTTGATGTTAGAAATTAAACCCAGCTTGTAAAATCAAATCAAATTTTAAAAATTCATAGCACATTAATGTAATTTTTTGTTAAAAACTTCAAGACAATTCCATTTATGTATACCATTGTTTGTAAGAAATATTATTTTGTTAAAATAGTGGTATACTATTGAAAACAGTCCTAGGTTTAATGGTAAAACACGTTTGGACCAATAAAAACAATATGATTTTTTTAATAGATTTTTTATACTTGGGTCTGTCAGGACCAGCCCGTCTATTTACGTAACTTTTTTGCCCGTTCATTCTAGGGTCAGTAGATTAGTTTTTTCTCTACGGGAGTTTTTTTTAAATGGAAGCGGGAATGCATTAGGCACCATCAGGGAGCACGTGCCCCTGGTGTGTGGGACTCCCGGTTCATCCGGTAACTACCCACTAAACCCTGGAGACAGCAAGGCTTCTACATTGGCTTCTCTAATCTGTTGAAGTAGAATACGTTCGGCATAGTGCTGAACCTGGTTCCACGAGTTCTCGCTTATTAGCATCTTTGATACAATATTGGCCGGTGTAAGCAAGCCAATTCTTCTTCCCATCTGACACAGAAGAAAAACGTGTGCTCAACATCGTACAATACGGTATCGCCATATGGGCACACTGGGCTTTCCACTTTTCCTATTTTTGCCAGGTACGCAAAAAGCACCCATGTCCAGTCAGCAACTGGGTTATATCACCTCCCCATGTGGTCGGTTTATCCATTTGGAAATGTTGGTAACTAAGCCAGCAGTCCATTTCCCTCTAGTCTCTTGTTGCCATCTTTCCTGCCAGAGTCTGAGCGTTTGCTCTTTAGCTTCGTCCTTAATTTTTGCTTCTTCCCTTCTCTGCAATATAATCCTCCTCTCCATTGCCATCAGGTCGATACTAGCAATAACCAGCACAGCTGGTTCCGACACTGTCCTATAGGCACAAGTCACCAGTAGCTTAGTTGTAATAGTTCTAGTGTTTGAATGTATTGTTTTATAGTAGGTGATCAAATTTGTAAATTAAAACCTCATAAATAACAAAAGAAAACTTTAATATTACAGTATGTCGCACGGTATCTGTTATTAGTATTATTTACACTATTTTAAAACTACTTTATATAGAAATATTGCTGGGAGCGTGTATGGACAGGTCACACTTGTGCGGTAAAAGCTTGAGCATGTAGTTGTGTATGGTTTCAGCAGATCTTGAGACTCCCAAAGCTCCATCTATGACAATCACTTGGAGTTCGGTGAACCTCTGATAGATCTGCAGCATTCTGGAAGCATAACCACAATTATTGTTTTCACTGCCTTACAAAGTACGGTGTTGATGTATGAGTTATATTAAATCGTATTGATTACATATAGTGAAAGAAATTATACACACTTAATAGTTTCTTTTTGTATTTTAAGTAATTTACAGTAATCATCGCCTGAAGATAAATTAATAACTCTGGTATCGATCCTGACAAATTTTAAGGTATTTAAAACCAAACCAGAGGCGTCACTTAAACTAAGAGTAACATTGAGAGGCATACTGCGTAATACATTCAATTAAGTTCAACATGCCTTTAAAAAAAAAAAAAAATAAACCAATTTAACAAGTAATTTTCCTAAAGGTAAACATTTTCTTATTGTAACGATACAAAATTTTAAATCATTCATACATTATGTCCTTTCTATCATGGTGTAAAGAGATAAGGTGTGCTACTCAGATAGACGAGTTTTGAACGGGTCTGCGCATTTCACCAGATGACGTCACGGCTCGAATTAAAAATTCAGCCTATCACTCCAACTTCAAACTGCGTTTACGCTTAAACGCATCAATAAATGTCTTACAAAGTGTATATTTTTGGTTTCTGTATGAAACGTGTTTTCCAGCAGTGTGAGTTTAACGATAAAAATCTCAAACTTACTATTTAAAAAGTGCAATTTATTCTTGTCATCTAAAAACCGTGTATTGAAATTTATGACCTTTGGTGGAACTTTTTATTTTGAAGAAAGGAACATTTTTTATATTACCACTGTATTTAAAAATAAATAAATAAAATTTCGCTATTCTTGTATTTTTTGTGCGACTAACGGTTTAGGCAATATATCGAAAAGAAACTGGGAAACTAAAATCGCGCAAAGTGAGTATTGACAAGTTTCTCGTTCAATAGAGAACTCCGCTTATTGTTTCCGGTTTCGACTGCCGGGCTCTGATGAACGTTTTTGTTTTTTCATTTGGTTTTCTTGTAAATAAACTTAGTCGCAAACTAGTAGTTGTGCAACATGCCAGGCTGCTCTGTTAGTGGTTGTTTCAATCGAAGTACAGTGGTTGATAATAGAAGGATACGATTCTTTAGGTTTTCTAAGCAAGAGGATTTATGTAATCTATGGATTAGTGCCTGCAATCGGAACGCAATTTTTAATTGGATTAATAGTAAAAGGAGTGTAATAAATCTAGCTATGTTTGGTTAAATATACATTACATTATACGTGTATTGAACGTATTCAATTTCATATTATACTATTCACATTATACTAAGCCCAAAATAATTTTGACATAAAAATTCATATTATTTTCAATAATCTTTATCAATTATTTCAGAACACAATCATTTCCAAACGGATTTGGTAACTTAAATTTGGTTTAATGTATTAGACGTAACAGATAATATATTAAAAATATTATTTCACGATTTAATTAGAATTCATAATTTATTATATATTCATTTTCGAAATACAAAAGACCAATGCTAGTAATTGCACTCTTCACCTTTCCAAACATAGAACTATTTTCTAAATTTCAATATGTAATTTACATCGTTTTAAACTACGTTTAATAAGCTTTAAAACGATACCAAATTCATAATTTTTAAATGAACGTAAGTGAGTGTAATCGCAGTCACTCAATTACACACTGGCCAATTACACACGAATCGGCCAGTCGCGGCGGCTAGATTTCACCAGGTGACGTCACGGCCACATGCGCGGTAGCACACCTTATCTATTTACACCATGGTTTCCACAACAATAGTGAATACTACAACAGATAAAAACGAAGACCAAAGACTTAGTGCGTACATTTTGTGTACCGCAATATATTGGTCAAAAATAAACTACGTTCGTCTGTATAAATGTCAACATGTTTAAGTGTTGTTTATATCAGAGTAAATTAACAAAATGTGCGGCCTGAAGATTCCACTTTATTGTTTAGAAACCGCGGTAGCATTTACGTGGTGATCAATAGACCACGAGACCGTAAAAAAAAACAATACAAACATCATCTTTATATGTAAATGAAGAAGTCCTGACTGACTGACTCATAACCAACGTACAGCCAAAGCTATGACAGATAGAAACGTACTATTTCAGGGTACCTTCATACCGCTATGTAGAGGAGCACTAAGAAAGGATATTGCTAAATATTGATTCATAATGAAAATGGTAAAAAACGGGCGTTCACAGCCCTATAAGAGATTAAACAGCTGATTTTAATCAAAAGCTTAGAATTTACAGTTCTACTTGTGGCGTATACTGAACAAACACACGTGTGTTGAATGCATTTACATTAATTACCATAGCAAGCAACTTATCAAATTTATAATTAGTTAATAAAGCTTCACAAATAACAGTTTTTTTTTAGGTTAGGTTAACAAAATAGAGACAAACAAAGAAGAAATAAACTGTACAAGAAACTGGCACATACTTTCTCACAAACATATTTAAATTATTAAACAGATTCACTGTGACTTAAGTGTATTAAAGAAGGAGAGGGGATACATTAGTTAGGAGAGTAACTAATAAATATTATTATTATTATTATTATTATTAGCTAGAGAGAAAACTATTCGATCGATTTCGAACAAATTTGCACCAAACACGTCAATTGGGCCTATATGCACGAAAAATGGTTTTGAATTTTTTTGAAAAACAACCAACTTTTTGCAAAAAAAAAAAACACAAAACTCAATTTTTATTATTCACTAAACGAGAATTTTTAGAAAGATGCGTTTTTTTGCACTGTAGGGTAAATTAAGGGCTACAAATAAGCCAAATTTTATCAAAATCATTAAAGCCGTTTTTATGAAAAAAAACTGATATTTTGGGGGTTTTTGGTCAAAAAGGGGGTGGTTTTCAAAACTTTTAAAAACCTATTTTCGTGCATCTATATATACAGGCCTAATTGACATGTTTGGTGCAAATTTGTTTGAAATCGATCGAATAGTATTCTCTAGCTTTGTATACATACAGACAGACATTTTGTAAACACCACTTTTTTGGACTCAGGGGTTCCAAAACGGATATTTTAACAAACATCTCAACATTGATTTTTTTGCGATAACTTTAAGCTTATACTATAGTATAGTGAGAAAGTAAAATCAACGAAAAAGGCTTACGTGTTTAAGAACAGCAGGTTTGGATTAAAAGTTTAATACAATTTTAGGTTAGGCTTATACCGCAAAACACTTTTCTTGAACGCAGTTACATTTGTTAGCATAGCAACTAACTTGGAAAATTTAGTATCAGATGATTACGATTCACAACCAACGATGTTTTAGGTTATTTTAACAAATGAAAACAAAGAAATAATCTAAAAATTATTGTTACATGTTACAGTATAAATAAAAGAGCTGGTTTTTATCAAAAGTTTAACAACAGTTTAGAATAGTTCTATAATACTGAACCAAAACACGTTTCTTGAAAGCATTTACATTTATTACAATAAAAACCAACTTGGCAAATTTAGTACCAGATGATTACGATTAATTACGATTAGCATCAGATGATATAATGTCACAATTATTACACGGGACAGAGTCCTCCGTGCAATAAACATATGAGTCTAAGCAACTGTCATTTATAGAACCTCCATTTTGGAAACGTTCCAATTTTCCAGCTCATTAGGTCCCAATTTAACGGCGCCAGCTAGTTGTACATTCCCTCGGACGGAAACGAATTGGGGTTTTTTTACGTCGAAGTTTTTATCGGCGAAGTTTTCAACTTTGATACGTCCCGTTAATAATAGAAGAATCAAAACACGCTCCCTCTAAACTTTTCAGATTTTCGGTAAACAATACTTATCCAAACATATTATGGTACACTTTAGTTTCAACATTTTTAGTACCATAGTCGTTACATATTCTGAATGTATGATACAAGAGGATATTTTATTGAGTGTCCAGTAAACCACACATGTCTGTTTTGTTTTATGGTAGTATTTTCATAATTTGTGTTGAACTCTAAGAAAGAAGAAGTTATCTTGGTACATCTTCCAAAAAATTTTCTACTTCGTTTTTCATTTCTTTCTACCTAGACCTTTTAATATATATCTTTTGTATAGACATGATAACTCCAATCGACACGATACAAGTTTATCGACTTGTATGTATAGCATATGCTCATGTTGTGGGCTATTGGGCTCAATTATTTATATTTTAATACAATAATAAAAGTTTGAGATTCTACAACTTACAAATTTAATGTAGGTCTACTGACGATGGAAACTTAAGGGAATTTTAAAGTGCACATGTTATAGTTTTGCCTAATTCACAAATTTTGATTTGGGATTAAAATCGTTGATTTAAGTGGGCATGTGATTAAAATGTGCGTTTTTTGTTTTGTTTTCAAAAAATTATTTAAGGTTTTTGGGGAGTCGCCCTTAAAAAAATCGATTTTGAGATTTTTACAGATTTTGATAGTTTGTTTTATCACGTTCAATTCAGTGATGTATAACACTATATACTTTCCTTTAAAATTAGAGTGTCAGAAAATATATTTACACAACCATGCACATACAATTGACCAACGAAAAACCCCAACACAATCTCTGCCCTAAGGATGAGACCAACTGGTGCAAATATCATAAATCTCTTCTATATGGAACTTCCAATGATCACAAGGAGCATACACAATTACACATTTACCTTCTGTTTTGATGTTAGAAATTGAACCTATTTTCAGAGACTTGGCAAATTTCTTACTTTTAGTGCACGCATGGCGGTACCCAAAATGTAAGCGAGTCGCTGAACAATATGATTTGGAGTAGGATTAAAAAAAAATTGATTGTTAGGCTAGAGACTCTAAAATTAGGAATTTATGATACAGTTTCTGGATACAACAAAGGAAATGTAGCAAAGTGTTTAGTTTTTAAGGTCTTAGGCCTAAAACCAGGCAAAAACTGTGTGGCGGTAATGCAGTTCAGTGATGGTTTTCGAGTGATAAAAGCTGAAAAAGCCCTTGAAGAAATTGCTAAAAAGTGTAGGCAGGCCAACAGCTAAAAAAGAAAGGTTTTAGAGGAAGCATTTGAAGCAGATGAAGACGTGGACAATCCTTCATATGCTCCTGAACAATACTAACATGTAAGTTGAAAGTAACACTTTTTTCAATTAAGATTCACCGAAAGTCGCATTTTTGAACACTTAGGCACATTTTTCTCAGGAAGTATTAGAGATAATGAGCTGAAATTGTTTACACATATTTATAGGTATATAATAAGCATTTAGATAAAAGGTTATTTAAAAATAAAATTTAATTATCAGTTTTAAGGCTTTTTTCAAAAATTAACCTTAAAATTTGAGGAATCGTTTGTTTTTTTAGTATAAAATTATTTGAAAGCAACTTAGAACATAAAAAAACTGGGGTAAATGTGTATCTTGTGTATAGACAAGATAACTCTTGCAATTTTGCAGTTACTAAATATTATCGATATCAGAGAAAAATGCTTTAGTTTTTCGCTTGATAACTACTCTCGTATACTCTCGAAAAGTCGTTTAATATTTTGTTAACCTATCTAAAAAAACTGTTGGTTGTGAAGAATCATTAACTGATTATAAATTTGTTAAGTTGGTTGCTATGGTAATGCATGCAAATGCATTCAACAAAAAGCTAAGATTTTTATCTGAATCAGCGGTTATATTATCCGTCATTTGGCTTAGAGCGAACCTGTGTACTCGGCATGCAATGCAATCTTTTTCTTCATTCCTTCTTTATATTACAATAAAATACTCTCTTGTTCATTCAACTTACACTATCCTAGCCTGTACGTGGAGCACCATTACCTCCTCTATCGTTTATTTTTCGCCTGTCTGTTTATTTGTCCGAGCTAATTTCCGGAATGGATAACCAATTTTGAAGAAGCTTTCATTTACATGTAGAGGACTTTTCTAATCTAGGCTACTTTTTATCCTATAAATGTTTAGGGCTCTATTTAAAAATTGAAAACATGTAAAAATTATGGACAAAATTGTTGGTTTTGCGAACGGACATGGGCCATTACAAATAAAAGAACTGGTTTGGATCAAAAGCTCAACACTTTGACAAGATCGTCTCTGTTTTAATTTACTGTATACACTGGGTTAGCTGTTAAATATATGTCAAAACAGTATGCAATAGTGTGAAATGTACTTGTAAATGTTGAATACACCTCAAAACCAGATTTGTAATTTTTATTCGTTTGGGAGTTATGAGTAACAAACTGGCGGAAAACGGGATTTTTAGCGTTTATTGGTGCATAGCTAATAATTTACGCATGCCTAAAAGAAAGGTGATTTCTCAAGTCAAATCAAGGCAAAGGTATTGTTGAGCTGTGTATATCCAACTATTTTATATGGATGACAAACTTGAGCCCTCACAAACACATTAGATATAAGATTGGAAGCCACACAATTCAGGATGGTGAGAAGTTTGCTAAGGGTGAAGCAAAAAGAGAAAATAAGCAAGAAGAAGTTATGGAGGACGGTAAAGATCAAAAACTTGACAAGGGAAGCATACGCGATGAAATGGATATGCGCTGGACGTGTAGCAAGAATGGGCGAAATTAACAACTATGTAGATTCTCATTGACAAACAAAGAAAGAAAGGAAGACCGAGGAGAATACGATGGCGAGATGAATTATAGGAGACCAATGGTCGGAGCACTCAAACGAGGCAAAGAGTGATGTGATCCGAAGTTACAAAAATACTATAGTAATTAATATTTTGAAAAAGAGTATGGTTATATTATTTCTTTCCCTTTTTCTTTTTGTTTTAGTTTTTCCCTTTTTTATTTTTTTAGTTTTGTTGTATTCTGTTAATTTTATAATTAGATTTAGTGCCATTGAAAGATATGTACATATGCTTCAACTCAGTTACCTCCGAAAGCAAAGGCTTTTGTGCTTGTAAATAGAATGTCAATAAAGCCTCTTTTTATTATTATTAAAAGGGATACATAGATCGATTTAGGCGAAACTCACTGTGCGTTTTGGGCCATGGAGCTTGAATCTAAAATAGTCTTTTTTAATTGCTTAGTATATTTTATTTATACTCCTTTTATTTATTTATTCACGTCATCTAAGAGGGAAGGTCTAGATATTTATCATCTGATTTAAAATAAATCCTTTACAAACTTTGTTCTTATATCAGTTTATTTTCCACGCTATTTCTAAATCCTTTTTATATACATCCTTCTGTATGGGAAAATATCTACTCATAATGATACATTTACTTTATTTCTATCGATGTACATTTTCCTCCTTTACATCAATTTGCCTCAGTATATTTCCTTCTCTTCAACTCCCATTCAAACCCGTTCCCTATGAACGTATATATTGATATAAAATTCAGCCACGTAATATATTCGGCACGTCTGTTATCCCTTTCCGATATACAACGTATCGGCCGTATAATAAATCCGATGCAATATATCGGCCGTATAATAAATCCGATACATAATGTAAGTCAATATAGGAGACGGCTTCGTATAACCTGCAGCGTTGTGATAACGGTTGTAGCTCGGTGATGTGTTATGTGAGGATGGATTTACAACGCTCAATACGGCTTTGGATTAAAACACTGTCGGCTCTGTTAAACCCAATAAATACGGATCAGTTGTAGATTCTGTTATAGGTTCTTGGTAGGGGTGGGTCAGAGTATTCGTCATCGTTATTTCGGATTGGTTCCATGATTCTTGGCCCGTGCTGCACTACGCGTTTTGTCCGTGTGAAAAATACGCGCGCGGCTTTTCCGTAATACGACAACACAAGTAATCAAATGGGACATACCCCACTGGCAAGGCGGCTCCACACCCGTGCGGACTCGCCGCAGCATGCTGCGGTATGTCGGCACGGAAATTCCGCGCGCGGCAATTTCGCAGGGCCGACAACACACTGATTCAAACGAGACTGTCTCCACCTGGCCGGGTTCGCCGCACCTCTACCCCCAACTCGTGGGGCTAAAACACAACAACAGTGTTGTATGGTACTCTGCAGTGACAGGGCGTGCCTATAAGAAAGTGAATATTAAAAGTTATTTTGTTCCATTATTTAGTTTATGTGATTTTGTATTTACAAAATGTTTGACGTTGACAAGGTCCAACTAAAATGGAGGTATGGAACATGGAATAAATTACGAAACATTGACTTTCCTAGCGTTCGGCTGTGAACGGATGAACCCAATAACGTATCTTCTTAGGTTCCAGCTGACCACAAGCTTCAAGAGAACACACAACATCAGGACACGACATCACCGCTACTGAGGATAAACTTTAGCAGAGTGAGACAAAACAGAAATGCGTTTTTTCCGCATAGTGGAGAATTCACCGAGGATCCGGACATACCGCACGCGATTTTCCCGTAAGCTGACAAAACGCATAGCGTAGCACGGGCCTTAGTTGTTAGCGTATTTCCATAGGAAAGATATTGCAGTGACACTTATGACGAGACCTAAGGTAGAGTTTAGTTAATGAGCACTTATCATGGTCTCCAGAACATATTTATATACAGGGTGGTTATAAAGTCACTTCCCCCCTTTAACTTTTGTGTTTGTTACAACAAACAAATATCCTTTGTGGAACGATACTAACTTAACCCAAAGTATCTTTTGAAGCAATCGGAAATTTTGAGTGTCCCGTAAAAATGGGGGATTTTGGGGACTCAACTCTTTAAATAGGAAGTATGGTCTTGTGATACGTCATTTTAAAGGTATATTTAAGACTAGGAAAATGACATAAGGAAAATAAAAATCGGACCACCCAGAACCAAATGGCGGCCCTAAACGTGTTGAAATAAATCGACATAAAATTGCTTATATCTCGAAAAGGAAGAGTTTTTAGAAAACATTTCAGGAGACAAAAAATGTTTATTTCAAAGTGCTTGACCTAAAGAATTGTCAAATCGATTTCGTAAATTTTATTTTTACTCTTTCATCTAAGAAATTTAAAAAAAAAATGGACATCGAAATGTTCACCCTACATAAAATGGTGGCCGTTTAAAGTTACAATATTGGGACCACCAGTGAACCGCGGATATCAAAGTAAATTGAGTTCCACTAAGGCATTTTTAGATTAAGTAATACATGCCATACTGAATATTTTAAATCTATACATATAAATAAAATTTAAGAGTACGTCTGCGATTTCCAAATATACATACTTTTTTCTAAGTTCACACTTTATCAAAACCTAAACACGCATTTTTTTATTTTTTGTCTGACCTTCTATTTGTTTGTCTGGGTTAATACCTCCGGAATGGGTGAACAAAATTTGACGAAACTTTAATTTGCATGTAGAGATTAATCAACTTTTCGGAGATTAATCAAGGCTAGTTTCTATTCCAAAAATATTTAGAAATCGTAATTAAAAAATTTACAAATAATGGACAACATTGTGGGTTTTGTGAGCGAACGTGACCATTATAATCAAAACATTTGATTTTAATCAAAAGTTCAATACTTTGGCAAGACCGTCTGTGTTTTAATTTACTGTATACGTTGGTTTAACCGTTAAGTATATATCAAAACAGTTTACAATCAAGTGAAATTTACTCAGATACACCTGAAAACCTAATTTGTCATTTTTATGTTCATTCGGGCGTTATGAGTAACAGACTGGCTGAAAATGGGATTTTTAGCGTTTATACGTGCGTAGCTAATAATTGAATGGGTGAGTGGAAAAATGGTAAAATTCCAAAAAAATACGAAAATGAACTAATTAGCAGAATTGTTGTAAGTTCTAAAACGCATCTTTTGAGCGTAAGAAGGTTCAGTTTCCTATATTCTGTGATGTAGTAATGGTCTAGGAATATTATCCTTCTTCTACTCAACTCGTCGCGCACCGGTTTGAAGTCACTGAGAGCATGGGGATATTGCCCTTTTTCCGATCAACTAGAAATGGGTTTGTTTCTAATTCCATTTATTAATGTTTGAGCGCTAGGTTCACATGACATTGGAAAAATAGTTCAATACATACCCCATGAATACAAGGCGTTCTATGAAGAACGTCTGGCCTGGCCTACTTCTGACTTGGAAAGGGCGAATGATGAAAATGATGGAAAGGAATAAATGAAAGACTCTGTAACTTTATAAGTTAAACTAAATGTATCATTAAATTTCTTTTGATAACCATCAAAACTATTTACGCTTTACCGATGTTTACTACTTTTGAGTGGAAAAAGGATAATATTCCAACATACATTAAAAAGGAAAAACATTTTTTGCTCGTTAACTAATAGGAATAAAAAACTTTTTTATATATAAATCTAAATCCAATGAGTTAAGATACACATTTTCTATGGTAAGTTTTTTGATTAAAACAAAAATTTAAGAAATATAAATGTTTTATTTTATTTCCCAAAAACATATGTTTTGGAATTTTATCGTTTTTCCACTCACCCATTCAATTTACGTAGGCCTACCAGGGATACATAGATTGGTTTGGGTGAAACTAACTGTGCATTTTTACACCATGGAACTTGGATCCAATATTTAAAACACAATATTTACCTGACAGTCCTTTCATTTATTTACTGTAATTACATCTGCGAGCAAAGCCAGCTAGTGTAAAATATAAAACAGAATTCGCTATGTACATTTTGATCAACAAATTATTTTGTTCTGTTAGTAGTTGTACGCTGTTCTTATTGATTTACTTTGACCCTATTGCAGGTGTATTGTAAACAGAAAGCTGCACAACTTACTTGGGTCTCCATTGAAGTCCGAAAGTGGAACCTCCCTGTGCGTTCATGTTACCGTAGTAGTTGATGTAACAGACCAGATCGGGCACCATGAGGTCGTCCGGTAGCCGGTAGAGGTTGCTGCCCGCTGGGGGTAGTTCGGAGGCTTTTCTGTAAATCTTGCCCAGAATGAAAGACGCCTGATCGGTCCAGTACCTGGGAATTGGAAAGACAGTATTTCAGTACTCTTAACGTAGCCCCAAAAACGTAGAAAATGCGGAAGATATAGGTTCTTGGTGCGTGAGTAAAAAATTCCTACACACATTATGTATTTTACGTTGAAAAATTTTAATTTATAAATTTTTGTAGCAATGAAACGAAAATTGGTAGTAATATTAAGTACTTATTACAATCACAAAATAACTAATCTCATTTGTTCACCCTTTTCAATATGGCGACAGTTTCAAATATTTAATGTTCCATAACAGTGAAGCAGCTAAATAAAAACAGTTCTTAAAAATACCAGGAATATATATCATAGAAGCTAATGTATATAGGAGTTTTGTTTTATTCATATTGACCCAAGGGACAATATAATGAAGGTTCGGAAAGCAATTTGAAAACACCCTGTGTTGATTGTGCATAGGAGATTCTTCACTTGTAAAGTGGTGGACAGTCAACCTTTTAAATAAGTAATGTGCAAGCTTTCGGTTCTTTATATTTATTAATATGTTAATACATATTAGGCCTGTATTACACTATCAAAGTTCTTTGTCAAAGATCTTTGATAAAAAAGATTTGGTAAAAGGTTCTCCAAAAAGCATAAAAGGTTCATTCTTATCTAATGAAGCAAGAGTGTCATATAGGCAGTTAGATGCAAAGTTCAATTATAGCCTGTCAGTAAGACAAATTATATAATCTCGCAGTGAACAGTTGACCACTACAATAGTAAGATGTGGCCATATTACTTAAGCACTACTTTGTTTTATTTTCTACTTGTACTGCAGTACCAATTTTTATGTTTATTTATTTATGTTTATTTATTCTGTGTATCAGTGTAATGTGGTATGTGTTTTTTTCATCTGATGATGGCATACGTTGTACCGAACCAGCTGTTATGAAATCCTAATAACACAAGGTTTGTTATGAAATCCTTGCAAAAATACAAGGTTGATACTTGACGTAAGTACATAGTATAAACTTATATACAGCAGTCATAAGGCATAATGGAATTACTACGATTTTTAGGTTGTATTTTATGTTTTTAAATCTAGTTATAAAAACATTGAAGATTAGAAAAAACATATTGGGTGTGCTTAAGACCACTCGTTGGAAGTGAAAACGTCTATGACAGTCTATATTTGCCAATCAATATTAATATTAAAATAGTACAAGGATAAATAAATGTAAGGCATTACATATATTTCAAAAATAGTATATTTTTAAATTATAAATTATCATTATTATTAGTTACATTTTCAATAATAATTTTGTAATTTACATTATTTTCTCTCATGTTATTTTCATTGTTTTCTAGAATAATTTCACATATCTCGTTACTATTAATTGTATTGAATTAATTGAGCTTTTGTTTGAGGAAGTCGATCCACGGTTGTGCTGTATCATCGGCAGATATCAAAGTCGCCACTGATAACCATTGGAATTTCAAGGAAGTTTCATGAAGCAACGCATAACCCTTTTTGGTATATATTAATAAATACACACCCCCATCCCCTCTGTGGTATATCTATATATATAAAAGCGAAATACCACTCACTCAATCATCACGATTTCTTAAAAACTACTGAACGGATTGAAATGAAATTTGGTATGTAGCTTCCTCTAGGGCCATAGGTGCTCACTAAGAAAGGGTTTGAAAAAATTCGAAATTTTAGGAGGGGGTTTGGGGGGATTAAAGTTATTAAAAAACGATTTCTTCAAAACTACCGAACGGATTGGAATGAAATTTGGTATGTAGCTTCCTCTAGGGCCATAGGTGCTCATTAAGAAAAGGTGTAAACAATTTCGAAATTTTAGGCTGGGTTTGGGGGGGGGATCAAAGGTATTAAATCACTATTTATTCAAAACTACCGATCGGATTATAATAAAATTTAGTATGTAGCTTCCTCTAGGGCCATAAGTGTTCACTAAAAAAGGGTTTTAAAAAATTGGAAATTTTAGGGGGGTTTGGGGGGTAAAAATTACTAAATCACGATTTCTCCAAAATTACCGAACAGATTGGAATGAAATTTGGTATGTAGCTTCCTCTAGAGCCATAGGCGCTTGCTAAGAAAGGGTTTCAAAAAATTCTAAATTTTAGGGGGGTTTGGTGGGATCAAAGTTATTAAATCACGATTTCTTCAAAACTACCGAACGGATTGGAATGAAATTGGGTATGTAGCTTCCTCTAGGGCCATAGGTGCTCTCTAAGAAAGGGTATGAAAAATTTCGCCATTTTAGGAGGGGTTTGGGGGGATCAAAGTTACTAAAATCATAATTTCAGATCTTTTATTACTATGACAATAGTGCTTTTATTAATTAAGATCTATATATATAAAAGCCAAATACCACTCACTGACTGAATACTTAAAAAGAATACAATTACGTTAAAAATACTGAAAATACCAACCACCACGGGCAACGCCGTACGGGTCAGCTAGTACTGTATATTATTGAATCGAGGTGGTACGGTACGAAAGATTTCGTTCGAATGCCCAGGCACAAAGTGCCTAACGGTCCAACAGAAGTTTTCATTTCAAAAATCAGTACCCTCTACAACCTACTTATTCGTAATATTAACAAATTAATAACCTGCTTTCATGTTAAAGTAAAAATATCATTTCGAGAACTTTGATTGTTCATTACTTTGAAACGAAGTAAGATACTGAGCTTCAGTTTTCGCCGTTATGTTTCTCTATTAATAAAAGGTAATATGTCCGTCTATGTGACATTTTTTGTAAGTAGTTTACTTACATTACATGTTGCGTAAAAAATGGCTGCTTTCAATAGTTTTATACACAGATTAATATCAATACCACTCAGTAAGGAAGATTTCCATAACGAATTGAATAGCCGTGGCGAACGGATACAGGAGTTCCATGGTGGATGACATACTTAAAAAATTCTTAAGGGATAAGGAGAAACTTCTGAAAGAACGAGGAAAAGAGACCTTCAGATCCACTGAATATGGGGTTATCCTACCTAACCTAATACGCTGAGGAAGATATATGTAACCATGTCGTTTCGCACTTCCAACAACATTAAGAACATTACCAAACCCAAAAAAAATCGGTTGGAACAGAAGTCAGGGATTTGTAGGATAAATTGTAACAAATGTGAGTGTTTTTATATAGGTCAGACAGGGAGGCATTTCAAGTAACGGTATAAAGAACATCTTAAAAATAACAGAGCAACTTATGCCAAGTCTAATTATGCACGCCACATTATGGAAGAAAACCATTCATATTCTAACTTTGAAACGAACTTCCAATCATTACATATATGCAAAAAGAACAAACAAATGTACGCGCTTGAGGAACACGAAATATATAAAGCGCGGTTAAAAAGTTCAGAACATATGTTAAATGATCAATTGAACTTTAAGTCCAATCTCTTTTATGACTTTGCTAAGAATAATGATAAGAAATGCAAACAGTAACCGGTACTACAAGTCATAGGTCCCGCGTATCCTCAGTAGTTAAAAGTATTCGTTGGTGTGCACTCGCGGTTGTATTATTTGTGATATTGTGTTATTGTGCGCATGTATATGTGTTGTGTTGTGCTATAATTTATTTATTTAAATGCATTAACTACCTCAATAGAGCGATACTCTGAAGATGGAACTAGTTCCGAAACGCGTCAACCAACAATATATGTAAAGTAAGTAAACTACTTATATTACAAAAAAAGTCACATATGCGGACATATTACCTTTATCAAATCAGTGAATTGGATACAAACAAAAACGAATTCTCTATTAATAAACTTTACAACGGTGTAATACATGACATAAATTGTTATCTCCCATTCCCTCCAAGCCCCCAAAATCATAGTGGGTCAGATATGTCACAAAATGGGTCCTGTTATGAAACTCAAGATGTGTAGAAAGTTTTTTTCAGTAACAAAAATAATGAAGGGGATTGAAGAGACTTTATGTACACTCTGAATAATAACAACTGTAACCCATCTTAGTAAATAGTTTCGTAGACAATGTCTATTTAAATACAATATATATTGTTTAACAGTAGGAGTACAGCAAATCACAACCCAAAAAAGTAAGACGTAATTTGTTTTAAGTTTAAAATTAATTCAACAATTTACTAAACCAGAGACTTTTTTAAAACAAAGAAATAATATTGATATTTATATATTATAATCCACAGACACTATACAAAGTAGGGAACACTAATCAAAATGTTAAGTTTTCTACTATTTTTGAAGAATGGTTGAGACTACGATTTACACAACAAGTTACTGTACGTACCCATTCATGACTACAGGAGTGGCAAGTTTCCACAGCTGCCTGACGTTATACGCTGCCGTGTATAAGGACAGAGCGAAGAACGCTCTGCGCAGAAGCGTTCCTCCGGAGAAGATTGTCGTGTAGTTGGCCAGACATCTGGGCGGGATCTGGAGGAATCTGCCGCCGATGCGTTCTGCCAATTTCGTGCCGATATTTTCTCTGCCTGGAAAATTGTAACATAGAATACAGTTTTGTATTTAAAATTCGGAAATATCGGTTAAATAATGCGGTAAGATGTTATTAAAACAAAGCCTAATAAAAAACTTATAAGATAATCTTTGTGGTTAGCATGGCACAACAATCATACTTTTTGTTAACAATAAGTGAGGTCAAGGCTATTTACTTTGGCTTTAAATTACAGTTTTCTCAATGAGTTACCACATTCTTTACTTGTTTTTTGTGTGTGCAAATTTTACCATATTCATACGTCCTTACTTTGTGGTATTATCTACTACAAAAATGTGTTCTTGTGCTAGTTGGATGCGCTCTAATTGTTAACTTGATCGCTAGACACAAAAATATTTCCTTCTAAAAAGAAGAAGAAATTACACCTTTTAAAAGTATTAGAACAGAACGGCTATGGAAAGTCAACACCATACAGGCACTACAAAGACAGACACAAATAGATAAAAAAGAAAAAAATCTACAATTCCGAAAAGAAAATTAGCTTTCTTGCCGTATATTTAAAGAACTACTGGCAAAATTGACACATTATTAAGGAAACATAGTGTGAAAACTATTTTCAAACAACCGACCAAAATCCGACAGTTTTTTCCCTTTATACACCTCAGGAGTTTACCATGCCCAATGCAGTTGTGGTAGATGTTACGTAGGGGAAATTAATTCCAACTAGGGTAAAAGAACACATAAGATGCACAAAAAGGTTTCAAACGGAAATTTCATTTATAGCCATCTGCCCCCATGACATCACACGCAATAGAATTTGACAACGTAAAAGTATTAGCTAACTCATCAAATTATTACGAAAGGAAAATTTTAGAGGCAATAGAAATAAGAAAACATAAAAACAACTTTAATAAAGACCACGGCTATGAACTTAGTAACACTTGGAAACCCTATATTTCGAAAATAAAAATGCAATGCAGCTTAGAATGTTTTAGAAACACCAATTGTCACAACAAAATCATTTGAATTGACATCTCTAAAGAATCCCAGTTAGTCAACCGGCCTTCCAACAAAGGCATAAACGGTCCACTGAATAACCTCAGATTTAATCCTATTCGGTTCACTTGACATCTGTTGCCTTCAAAATGGACATCTGTAAACATCGGCTGTACTCAACGTGCAGACAATAATGACGCGGTCGAGCTCCGAAGACCAAGTACATAATAATAATATTTGTGATCGTTTAAATCTTTCAAATTAAGGGTCTTCTATACCTTGCGTAAAACAGCAAAAATATGCACTTCATACTATCGTGTTTCGGACACCGTTTGTCAACCTAAAAAGTTGTGAAACATCTTGCATTGTTCTTAAAGGCTTTGTGCTTTTGTCTTATATCTCATAATTGAAAGAAATCGATGGCAACTCATTTTAATCAACAGTTTAACTGAGTAAAAATCGATTACTTTTAACGCATTTTTTGGGAGTTTTAAGCAATAATTTCCATATTTTAAGCTAACACGTAAAAAATATAAAGCTTTCTTTATAACTTAAAGTAGTTTCCCCAGATTATTAATTTATAAATAGAATTCGAAACACGTTATTACGACTGCATGTTTCGACGATTTTGCGGCTTTAGTCAGACCTTTCGTATTGAAATCAGAAGGCACACTCGGGAGTTTTCTTCAAGGTAAAGAAGAGCCTTAAGTGGTTATTACCGAATTTCCATAGGAAATGTGAGCTATTGCAGTGACCCTTATGGTAAGACCTAAGGTCAGGAGAGTAAATGAGCACAGAATACGTTTCGTGGTGTCATTACAAATTGTATATAGGCCTATGTGTTCGCACTCTAACGGTCGCATTTTAGGTCCGATTTGGTCCAAATGTGGTACACTCGTTGGTTGTTTAAGTTGTTCGGACGAGTTCGTTAGCACCCAAAAAAAGGGGAAAAAATCAAACAACCGGAAGTAAATTTTTTGACCGGAAGTAACTGTATTATGAGATTTTTCATACAACAATCAATTTTTCTTACGGGTTTATCTAATAATGATTCCACAAAAATCGATCTAAACGTAAAATACCACATGGGGGCAACTTCTGATCTGAGACCCAATGGTCGAGTTTGTATGCTTGAAGCGAAGCAAAACAGTCCATTAGCTGCTGCAGCAAGGTCGATGTGCAAATTCGCAAAGCGAGCTTTTCCGCCGCAAGTGAGTGAAGCAGCGCGTGAGTCGAAGCTGGAGGCTTAGGCACAAACAAATTCTATTAATATATTTCGTACACGCAATCAGCTAATTAGCGCCTTCGTGGAGTAGACCAATTTCCCAAATTGTTGGTTGAAACCGTAAAACGTAAAAATTTAATTTCGGAAATTCGCTAAACTTACGTCAGCGGTTCAGATACGTGGTCGTGTTTGTTAAGTTTGCCCTGATTTTATTTGCCTTAAGCAGTTCTAATTGCCGTTATAATATACTCTGTTTAGTTTTGTACGTTACGTTCAATGCGTAGCATACTTGACGGTGATGAACCAAACGTAAACGGGTCGTAGCACTGGAAATGTCAAAGCTATGAAATACAGAAATAAAGGTATTTCAGATAACTATTTAGTTTGGAGAATACTTTCTACCTGACAAACGTATTCTAAGCGAATGCTGCATACAGCACGGTGTAGCAAAACATATGGGAGTTGTGTTGTCCGATTTACTGCAGGTTGAGTAATCTACAAGGAAACTAGGGACAAAATCTGAGTTATGAGATACAGCTCGGATCGCCATGGGGTTTTCTGCATTGTGTTTAGAAATAGATCAAGGAAAAGTCTACATATAATCATTGCTCATACAGAATTGCATCGGGGTTGCATAAAAAAGTGCATATTTTTTGAAAATATCCAAAAAAACTATTTGCAATTTTATTATTTAAGTCAAACGTATGAAATTTTATATTTACCATTAACATTTATTAATGATGCACACACTTATTTTTTCTATACGCTCAAAAACTACAAATTTCTGAAAAAAGTTCACAATTTACACATATTAATACCAGGATCGTGTAGGTCTAGAGAAAATGCTTTCTACAATCAAAGACATATAATTGCAATAAATTACACTAATTTCCTACAAGCTATAAAGCTAAAATTTGTAATATATTCTTAACTGACAAAAAACCACCTGCAGTTCGATTAATTGAGTACAATTTTTCTATATTCTCAAAAACTACTTAACTAATTTCACTAAATTTTCACTATTTACACATACTAGTACTAGTATTATTTAGATAACATGGTCACTACGAACCAACGACCACATAAGACCAATAGATGGAGCATAGCTAGTCCGCCGGTGAAGCCGAGCTGTCCGCCTGACCCAAGCAAGATGGCGGTGGATAGGCATCAAGGTTGTTAGAGAAGATATACTCTATCAACCTTGGATAGGCATGACTCATCCTAGACGCGAGCGTCAACGCCAGTAGCTCTAGCCTTTGCTATTGTCATTCGCACAGGGAACCTGCCGAGATCGCTAACATAACCTCACTTTACGTAGTTTCGAATGCATTTTGTATCACACTTTGAATCATATTATATTATTATGTGTATACTGTTCATTGTTATTAATAGTGATGCCTAATACGTGCGTTGCCTACGGGTGTGTTAACAGAGGAAAAATAGAAGGAATTACCTACCATGGGTAAGTTCATATTTTGATTTAACTTAGATGTTACAAAATATGTGTACTAATTAATCAACTAACTGCATGCGTATATAAATCCTTTAAATATTTTCTTACGCTTTAGATTAAATACATAAAATTAATCGTGGTTTAAAATGTGTTGTAAGAAATTGCATTTATTGACCACTTTGAAGATACCTGTGCACAAATTATTTTTTTATGTCTTAATAACTATAGGCCTACCTGGTACCTTGTGCATTTTAGTGACTTTAAAAATTAATTTCATTATTTAGTACAAATTATTTAATGTTTGTAATCCATATTCAACAATCAAACTTGTTTGTATTCACTAATAATAGTAGCACTTCTGTAAGATTATCATTATATTTTGAACCTTAAAAATAGTATAAATATTTGTATATAAGTATCCTATGTTTCACTTTCAAACTTCATTGTAATCACCAATAAAAAGAACTATATTATCAAATTTTGAACACAAAGAAAATTAAAATCTTTTTATGTTATTACAACTATGTGATTTGATTCTATCCAATATTATATTCTTTGCTCGATTAGTGTTCACATACTATAGATTTTCAACTTTTACTACTTTACATTGTAGGCCTAAAAATAAACTTTTAAATCATATTTTTTCATTGTCTTTATGTCCTATACTTTTTCAATATAACATTATATACGACAATTTCAGGTAATGTAAGAAAATATTTTATTTTCAAAGTATTTTCGCATCTCTACCCACTTAATTTTAATATTATGTCAATAGATACTAAACAATTTGTATTAAACAATGCCAGGCTTAATTAATGCTTTTCAGTACAATCAATATTTCTAGTCCAATAATTAAAAATTTATGACAATATCTAAAATAAAAAAAAATAATTGAGACGCCATAAAATATTAAACGGTATTTCAGGAATGAAACCTTTCCCGTTAAAGTACCAGACATTAACAAAAACTAAACTTTGATTATTGATATAGTATTAGTAATATACTAGTTATCACAAAAATATCATTACAGTAGTTGTTAATATAAATATACATGCAGTATCTACAACGAATTTGCCATACCAACACTTGCAGGTCGATGGGGGGAACGCTCTTTCCGCCGCGGCAAAACTTTTTAACTTTAACTGAGTTATCTACGAAACTAAAGGAGCAAATTAAAAAAAAAAAGGATTAGTAAAATTCAGTTCTAAGGCTACAATTTCCACCGTTTTTTAACGTACCTGACCAAAAAATAAAAAAAGTAGTAGCAATGGAACTTTTTTATGTCATGATTAAAAATGAATATAAAAAGTTAAAGTTATTTTTGTGTTAAAAAGGCTTAAGTAGTGTTATTTGATTTTTAATTCCTTTCATTAGCACCCACAACTTGTCAACTTTACACTTGCGAAGTTTCAAAATTTTAACTTTACTCTAAGTATGTTAAATCGCAGGTTGAGTGAAACGAGAGCATTGGCATAATTCAAAGTTGAGAGCGCGTTTATGTCTTTCTGACCCAGCCAAGATGGCCGACCTGGCTTCACCCGCTATAGTGTTAGCTTTATAAACATGCTCCATCTATTGGTCTTATGTGGTCGTTGCTACGAACAAACATATTTAAATGGGGTAGCTACCCATATGAAATAAAAATAAATAGTACTAAATTCCTACAAACTATAAGTCTAAAATGATTTAATATTATTCTTAATTGATATAAAAACATTTTAAATTTGATTATTTAAGACAAAGAGATGAAATGGAATAACTACCCTTAAGGCTCGGGTCCCAAAATTCAAAACGGCGAAGTTGGCGACTAATTTCTATGTTAAACGTAAACTTTTAAGCGTATGTTTGTGTTATTTTCGTGAATAAACGAAAGGGTAGTTTTTTTTCTTAAATTAAAATAGATTGTAGGTGTTGATAGATAAGGTTTTTTGCAATATCTCTTTTTACAACAGAGTAAACAAATTTATAAAGTTTACTATTTATATCATACGTTTATGAAAACAATAATTAAAAAAAAAAATGTATTCAGCAATCAACATCCGCATATGACAGTACTTCAAAATGAAACAAAATTTTAAATTTATTCCACTAATTAACGGGAAAAGTGACTTATTCTGTTGCATTGCTCTTATGGGAATCAGATTCAATATGACGGACAGGGTATCCTCCAAACAATAGCGAATCATTGCCGGGTTTACTTGTACAAGATAAACATTGGAACCGACTGTTATTGTAAGCGTATGTTTCACAAATCACAAGTACTTACTGTCTCTGTTGTCCCCTTCTATGACGATGAAAGGTTTTCGGAAGTCCTTATCTGGATAAACATCCGGTGCGAAAACGCAGTCCTCGTAAAACGATTTCAACACCATTTCCACTTCCCTCGGCATGAAATGCTAAACAAGTTATTTCCTATTCAGTTTATTCGCATTCAGTACAAACCATATTGACAATATTCTGACTCTTAGTCAAGGATCCATAGTTTAAGATAATAATAAACGCGCAAAATAAAATATGTTTGGTTCCAAACAGACAGACAATTTGTTTAACATAAAAATCGTGTAAAACCGAAACAAATTGTAATAAATTATAGCCGAACCAATAGATTTTGTTCATGTTATTGAATTTAGCAGTAAGCGAGACATCCACAGTGACTTTAAGGGTAGGGCATAAGTATGTAAAATACAAAAACTATCAGGCAAGAAGCTTTTGCGCAATTTGGCTATCTCCCCCGTATACGTAGTAGCCTATATGGAGAAAATATTGTTTTCGTCAAAATTTTGAATTTGAATTTTTAGTAGAATTATCTGTTTTGGTGCTCCCTGAACACAAAAAATTGTTTTTTTGGTGATGTCTGTTCGTGTGTCTGTTAGGATGTGTACAGAGCAGGAGACCATACCAACGGTCTGATTTTGATGACATTTAGTATGTAGGTGTAGTTCTTTAATATCTCCAGGCGTTTTCTTTCATTTTCAAATTTTTGATTTTTAAGGGGTTTTACCCCCAAAAATGGCCAAAAAACGAGAAAAATCAAAATTTCTCAAAAACTTCTTTAACGATTTTGATAAAATTTGGCTTATTTGTGACCCTTAATGCGCCCTACCATATGCAAAAACAGCATCTTTCTAAAAATTCTCGTTTAGGTAATAATAATAATAATAAATGATTTTTGGGGGTTTTTGGCCAAAAAGGGGGTTGTTTTTCAAAACCCCTTTTCGTGCATCTATACAGGCCTAATTGACATGTTTGGTGCAAATTTGTTCGAAATCGATCGAACAGTTTTAGTAATAATATTCATTAATAATAATAATTCATATAGGTGTGTGTTACATGCATCTCATATTTGCCATGCTATGTCCTACTTTTGCAATTCTAAATAACCACCTCCTATGCTACTCTTGGGAAGGTATAAAGATTCAACTAGGAGGAAGTATGTGGCAGTCATCTGGTACCGTTTATTTTAATTTACGGCAAACCTTTCGTCAAATGGTTGTTTATTATTGTGTACTTCTGAAGGAAGATGTTTTTTTCGCATCAATAGGTTTTGCACAATTGCAGTATAAACAATTTCATTATCTAGATAATCCTAGATTTTCAAAATTATTTCATACAAATACAATGGGTCTTTCTTAAAATAAGAGGAAATTTAAAATTGTTCTATCACCGTTTCTTATGGTTTAATCCCAATATTTTCATACACTATACAGACTATATAGGGATACTAGAGCGCTCCGATCACTACTCGTTACGCTCACCGATTCCCGCGGCGAAGCAAATGCGAACAGATTATTGTATACTATATTTTCACGAGAATGACGATTGATTAGAACAGAGATTTGATATAGAGAAGAAGGAGTTTTCAAGTTATAAAATATGACCAAAATGTGATACGTTAATGTTTCAAGCTATTCAAATAGGCGTAGTAGAAAATAAAATGGGCATACTTTTAATAGTGATAGGAGTTTGAATTTTGACAATAGTAAGCCTTTTTCTCTGTTTGTGCTTGATATTAAATAACCTAAAATTACTGTTGGTAAAGAATAGTTACCTGATTCTAAATTTTCCAATTTGTTTGCTGTGGTATTAAATCTAAACGTTTCCAAGAGACTTGTTTAGGCCTAACCTAAAATTCTATTCTTCTTACGACATAAATCAGCTGTTTTATTAATTTTGTAATAAGTAACAACGGGTGTTTGAATAATACAGTAAGCCTTTTTTGTTTGTGTTTGTTTTTATTTTGTTAACCTAACCGAAAAATGTATTTGTGAAAAATAATTAAATGATTACATTATTTACAACAACCAAGGTTATTTTAACTTCAGGCCTATTTCACATTTCTTTAAATTAAAACCCAACTTTGTGGCATATGATTACTACCATCAATATAGCGTATGGTAAAAGGTACGTATAATTTATTTACACACCGAATTTACTCTGGGGACAGCCTGTGATCTGAGGCCGACGGTCGGGATGAGTTTTTCGATTACATGACAGTTCCCCACACTGCCCAAAATACTGACACTTCCCCACAGCCCTTGGACGCGGCTACCTGTTTAATGACTCAGAAATAATCTCGATTGGCAATTCCACACACATCCCCCCCCCCCTAAGGCTATCAACAGAAGTGCAAGAATAATAAAAAAAGAACTTAAAACGTTCTAACGTATACCTATTAACACTCCAGCGGTTAATGAACTTAGGATAGTTCCTTGGAGGAGGGAGGGAGATGTGTATGGAAATGTCAGTCGAGATTATTTCTGAGTCATTAAACAGGTAGCCACGTCCAAGGGCTGTGGGGAAGTGTCAATATTTTTTGCAGTGTGTGGAAGTGTCAGTGTGGGGAACTGTCCGGAAACCAGTTTTTCGCTCAACTCACGTCAGCGGTTCATCTGCGTGATCGAATTATTTTAAAAGCGCTGTCGTATGTAGTGAACACTTGAACCTTGTTACCAGTCACAAAATGTGGTCTAACAAAGTTTTGTTAAACGAATCGTTCGACATATATTTTTTCTTACTGTGGACGCACCATTAAAGTTACATTATTGTAACAGACTACTTGTATTACCTTTTGACTGTCAAACACTTTCAAAATAGACTCCAAGTTGTAAAATATTGGCGCTGACAGTATTTTCTGTGCCCCATCTGGAACAGTTGAATTATATTTATAGTATTATACTAATCATACATATTTCGTTGGTAAATCAGTCAGTTTACGAACTAGATTATGAGTATTATAGTCTTTCAAGTCTAAGCTTAATAATGTTTCTAATACGTGTGTGTTTGTTCAAGAAATTATAATAAAACTAAATGTAATGTGTTGACCAGAAATTGTACGCTATGGACGAGTGAAATTTCCAAAATCAGCAAGTTAGCTTCAGGAGATGTTAGACTGAAAAGTGACGGTTTTTTTTTAAATATGTACTGTATAGGGTCGTACTATTAGTTGCAAGAAATACTGTAAAAAAATACAAAACTATGAAACTTTTTTAAATTGAATCATAGGTAAAAACAAATATAAACGTTATAAATTTGTTAAATATGCAGAGGTATTTTTAAATTGATATTCCTTAAGAAGTACTTAACGGTCGGCTCTAGTAAAACAGAAAGCAACCTGCGACTCCCTATGGCGACGGTAGGTTACGCGGACATTGCTCATCCTAAATCCTTTTAAAACCCGCAATTATTCAAATAACGTTTTTTTAAAAACACCAAACTCTTGCGGACAAAATTCTTCATCCGAATGGCTTGGTAATTTTTCGCTATAATTAATAGTTATAACGTAAACAATATTTAAAATCACCCTATAGCGGGGGTAGGTTACACGGACATTGCTCAGCCTAAATCCATTTAAAACTCGCAATTTTTCAAATAGCGTTTTTTTAAAAATACCAAACTCTTTGGGACGAAATTCTTCATGCGAATGGCTTGGTAGTTTTTCGCTATAATTAATAGTGACAATATAAAAAAATATTAAATATCAATGTTTTAAAATGTTAATAAATATTAAATAAAATTTTTTTCTTAGTTTTGAAAAAGCCACATGCATGCATATTGACAATAGCTTTAAAATTACATATCGTTTATAATTTTCCGATCAAAAATAAAGAAAAAATTTGGATTTTAATTTAACATTGGTGTTATGGAGTATCAGCCAACATGGCCGACAGCTAGAGCCGACCCTTAATGGATTTTTTTCATTTTTTTGTTATATTAAAGAGTACGATGTCTTTTTGAAATTTAGGTAGATTTATGTTTAAAAAAATGCGTAGCTTTTGTTCGAGTCAATTTCAAAATTTAAGACTTCTTAACAATTAAAAAAAAAAAAATAGGTTTTCTCCTTGGTTACTTACAAACATAAACCGAAATATAAATAAAAACGTCTGTAGAATAAGTGGTAAAAATTGCAGTCTTGTAGTGCAAGTAGTTATTTAGAAATATAACTTGTTGACTAAAAAAAACACGGAAATTCAAACTTAAGTGACTAAGTAGGCTAACGCTTGTCTAGTACACTGCATTGACTCAGATAACTGGGCAAAGATCTCTGCCCCTGCTCGCTTTGCTTGTCAACCTCTGTGGAGACATATGGTAATGCCAATACAAACCAAAAATTCAATAATTTTCTAAATTTGTTAATAGGATTTTTTTCGGAAACGATTATTGATTAGGACAGAGGCACTTGGATGTAAGTTGGGTAGCTTGGATGTAGAGTTGGTGGGAGTAGCTGTGACCTGTACTTAATGTAAGACTGAGATCGCAATATCCCCAACATTTTGTCCACAAAATCCCTAATTTTGTCCATAGTGTTTACATTTTTTAACAGCAATTTTAAATATTTTTGAAACAAAAAGCAGCCTTAAATATTCTCTGAAAAGTTTTCTACATGTTAATGAAAGTTTTGTCGAAATTAGTTTAGCTATTCCGGAGATTAGCCCGGACAAACAGACAGACAAATAAAAGCTGTATAAATGTGTGTTTAGATTTTCAGAATGTGTGAAACCATATGAGCTTAGATAAAAGCTCATATTTTGAAATCATAGACAGACACTTCAATTTCATTTATATGTATAGATTAAACAATTCAGGGCAAACACTTCACAGTGAAGTTTAGAACAA
>JAGFPH010002810.1:137679-148448 GCA_018207615.1 Philaenus spumarius
AGCTACTGGCGTTGACGCTCGCGTCTAGGATGAGTCATGCCTATCCAAGGTTGATAGAGTATATCTTCTCTAACAACCTTGATGCCTATCCACCGCCATCTTGCTTGGGTCAGGCGGACAGCTCGGCTTCACCGGCGGACTAGCTATGCTCCATCTATTGGTCTTATGTGGTCGTTGGTTCGTAGTGACCATGTTATCTAAATAATACTAGTACTAGTATGTGTAAATAGTGAAAATTTAGTGAAATTAGTTAAGTAGTTTTTGAGAATATAGAAAAATTGTACTCAATTAATCGAACTGCAGGTGGTTTTTTGTCAGTTAAGAATATATTACAAATTTTAGCTTTATAGCTTGTAGGAAATTAGTGTAATTTATTGCAATTATATGTCTTTGATTGTAGAAAGCATTTTCTCTAGGTATTAATATGTGTAAATTGTGAACTTTTTTCAGAAATTTGTAGTTTTTGAGCGTATAGAAAAAATAAGTGTGTGCATCATTAATAAATGTTAATGGTAAATATAAAATTTCATACGTTTGACTTAAATAATAAAATTGCAAATAGTTTTTTTGGATATTTTCAAAAAATATGCACTTTTTTATGCAACCCCGATGCAATTCTGTATGAGCAATGATTATATGTAAACTTTTCCTTAATCTATTTCTAAACACAATGCAGAAAACCCCATGGCGATCCGAGCTGTATCTCATAACTCAGATTTTGTCCCTAGTTTCCTTGTAGATTACTCAACCTGCAGTAAATCGGACAACACAACTCCCATATGTTTTGCTACACCGTGCTGTATGCAGCATTCGCTTAGAATACGTTTGTCAGGTAGAAAGTATTCTCCAAACTAAATAGTTATCTGAAATACCTTTATTTCTGTATTTCATAGCTTTGACATTTCCAGTGCTACGACCCGTTTACGTTTGGTTCATCACCGTCAAGTATGCTACGCATTGAACTTAACGTACAAAACTAAACAGAGTATATTATAACGGCAATTAGAACTGCTTAAGGCAAATAAAATCAGGGCAAACTTAACAAACACGACCACGTATCTGAACCGCTGACGTAAGTTTAGCGAATTTCCGAAATTAAATTTTTACGTTTTACGGTTTCAACCAACAATTTGGGAAATTGGTCTACTCCACGAAGGCGCTAATTAGCTGATTGCGTGTACGAAATATATTAATAGAATTTGTTTGTGCCTAAGCCTCCAGCTTCGACTCACGCGCTGCTTCACTCACTTGCGGCGGAAAAGCTCGCTTTGCGAATTTGCACATCGACCTTGCTGCCGCAGCTAATGGACTGTTTTGCTTCGCTTCAAGCATACAAACTCGACCATTGGGTCTCAGATCAGAAGTTGCCCCCATGTGGTATTTTACGTTTAGATCGTTTTTTGGGGCATCATTATTAGATAAACCCGTAAGAAAAATTGATTGTTGTATGAAAAATCTCATAATACAGTTACTTCCGGTCAAAAAATTTACTTCCGGTTGTTTGATTTTTCCCCCTTTTTTTGGGTGCTAACGAACTCGTCCGAACAACTTAAACAACCAACGAGTGTACCACATTTGGACCAAATCGGACCTAAAATGCGACCGTTAGAGTGCGAACACATAGGCCTATATACAATTTTTAATGACACCACGAAACGTATTCTGTGCTCATTTACTCTCCTGACCTTAGGTCTTACCATAAGGGTCACTGCAATAGCTCACATTCCTATGGAAATTCGGTAATAACCACTTAAGGCTCTTCTTTACCTTGAAGAAAACTCCCGAGTGTGCCTTCTGATTTCAATACGAAAGGTCTGACTAAAGCCGCAAAATCGTCGAAACATGCAGTCGTAATAACGTGTTTCGAATTCTATTTATAAATTAATAATCTGGGGAAACTACTTTAAGTTATAAAGAAAGCTTTATATTTTTTACGTGTTAGCTTAAAATATGGAAATTATTGCTTAAAACTCCCAAAAAATGCGTTAAAAGTAATCGATTTTTACTCAGTTAAACTGTTGATTAAAATGAGTTGCCATCGATTTCTTTCAATTATGAGATATAAGACAAAAGCACAAAGCCTTTAAGAACAATGCAAGATGTTTCACAACTTTTTAGGTTGACAAACGGTGTCCGAAACACGATAGTATGAAGTGCATATTTTTGCTGTTTTACGCAAGGTATAGAAGACCCTTAATTTGAAAGATTTAAACGGTCACAAATATTATTATTATGTACTTGGTCTTCGGAGCTCGACCGCGTCATTATTGTCTGCACGTTGAGTACAGCCGATGTTTACAGATGTCGATTTTGAAGGCAACAAATGTCAAGTGAACCGAATAGGATTAAATCTGAGGTTATTCAGTGGACCGTTTATGCCTTTGTTGGAAGGCCGGTTGACTAACTGGGATTCTTTAGAGATGTCAATTCAAATGATTTTGTTGTGACAATTGGTGTTTCTAAAACATTCTAAGCTGCATTGCATTTTTATTTTCGAAATATAGGGTTTCCAAGTGTTACTAAGTTCATAGCCGTGGTCTTTATTAAAGTTGTTTTTATGTTTTCTTATTTCTATTGCCTCTAAAATTTTCCTTTCGTAATAATTTGATGAGTTAGCTAATACTTTTACGTTGTCAAATTCTATTGCGTGTGATGTCATGGGGGCAGATGGCTATAAATGAAATTTCCGTTTGAAACCTTTTTGTGCATCTTATGTGTTCTTTTACCCTAGTTGGAATTAATTTCCCCTACGTAACATCTACCACAACTGCATTGGGCATGGTAAACTCCTGAGGTGTATAAAGGGAAAAAACTGTCGGATTTTGGTCGGTTGTTTGAAAATAGTTTTCACACTATGTTTCCTTAATAATGTGTCAATTTTGCCAGTAGTTCTTTAAATATACGGCAAGAAAGCTAATTTTCTTTTCGGAATTGTTGATTTTTTTCTTTTTTATCTATTTGTGTCTGTCTTTGTAGTGCCTGTATGGTGTTGACTTTCCATAGCCGTTCTGTTCTAATACTTTTAAAAGGTGTAATTTCTTCTTCTTTTTAGAAGGAAATATTTTTGTGTCTAGCGATCAAGTTAACAATTAGAGCGCATCCAACTAGCACAAGAACACATTTTTGTAGTAGATAATACCACAAAGTAAGGACGTATGAATATGGTAAAATTTGCACACACAAAAAACAAGTAAAGAATGTGGTAACTCATTGAGAAAACTGTCATTTAAAGCCAAAGTAAATAGCCTTGACCTCACTTATTGTTAACAAAAAGTATGATTGTTGTGCCATGCTAACCACAAAGATTATCTTATAAGTTTTTTATTAGGCTTTGTTTTAATAACATCTTACCGCATTATTTAACCGATATTTCCGAATTTTAATTACAACTGTATTCTATGTTATAATTTTCCAGGCAGAGAAAATATCGGCACGAAATTGGCAGAACGCATCGGCGGCAGATTCCTCCAGATCCCACCCAGATGTCTGGCCAACTACACGACAGTCTTCTCCGGAGGAACGCTTCTGCGCAGAGCGTTCTTCGCTCTGTCCTTATACACGGCAGCGTATAACGTCAGGCAGCTGTGGAAACTTGCCACTCCTGTAGTCATGAATGGGTACGTACAGTAACTTGTTGTGTAAATTGTAGTCTCAACCATTTTTCAAAAATAGTAGAAAATTTAACATTTTGATTAGTGTTCCCTACTTTTTATAGTGTCTGTGGATAATAATATATAAATATAAATATCAATATTATTTCTCTGTTTTAAAAACGTCACTGGTTTAGTAAATTGTTGAATTAATTTAAACTTAAAACAAATTACGTCTTATTTTTTTGGGTTGTGATTTGCTGTACTCCTACTGATAAACAATATATATTGTATTTAAATAGACATTGTCTACGAAGCTATTTACTAAGATGGGTTACAGTTGCTATTATTCAGAGTGTACATAAAGTCTCTTCAATCCCCTTCATTATTTTTGTTACTGAAAAAAACTTTCTACACATCTTGAGTTACATAACAGGACCCATTTTGTGACATATCTGACCCACTATGATTTTGGGGGCTTGGAGGGAATGGGAGTTAACAATTTATGTCATGTATTACACCGTTGTAAAGTTTATTAATAGAGAATTCATTTTTGTTTGTATCCAATTCACTGATTTGATAAAGGTAATATGTCCGCATATGTGACTTTTTTTGGTAATATAAGTAGTTTACTTACTTTACATATATTGTTGGTTGACGCGTTTCGGAACTAGTTCCATCTTCATCGCTCTATTGAGGTAGTTAATGAATTTAAAAAATAAATTATAGTACAACACAACACATATACTCGCGTACGGTAAAACAATATCACAAATAATACAACCGCGAGTGCACACCAACGAATACTTTTAACTACTGAGGATACGCGGATCTCTGACTTGTAGTACCGGTTACTGTTTGCATTTCTTATCATTATTCTTAGCAAAGTCATACAAGAGATTGGACTTAAAGTTCAATTGATCATTTAACATATGTTCTGACCTTTTTAACTGCGCTTTATATATTTCGTATTCCTCAAGCGCGTCCATTTGTGTGCTCTTTTTGCATATATGTAATGGTTGGAAGTTCGTTTCAAAGTTAGAATATGAATGGTTTTCTTCCATAATGTGGCGTGCATAATTAGACTTGGCATAAGTTGCTCTGTAATTTGGAAGATGTTCTTTATACCGTTACTTGAAATGCCTCCCTGTCTGGCCTATATAAAAACACTTACATTTGTTACAATTTATCCTACAAATCCCTGACTTCTGTTAAAACCGATTTTTTTTTTGGGTTTAGTAATGTTCTTAATGTCGTTGGAAGTGCGAAACGACATGGTTACATATATCTTCCTCAGCGTATTAGGTTAGGTAGGATAACCCCATATTCAATGGATCTGAAGGTTTTTTTTCCCCCGTACTTTCAGAAGTTTCTCCTTATCCCTTAAGAATTTTTTAAGTATGTCATCCACCATGGAACTCCTGTATCCGTTCGCCACGGCTATTTATTTTATGGTATTCAATTCGTTATGGAAATCTTCCTTACTGAGTGGTATTGGTATTAATCTGTGAAAAAACTATTGAAAGCAGCCATTTTTTGCGCAACATGTAAAGTAAGTAAAAAATGTTACATAGACGGACATATTACCTTTTATTAATAGAGAAACATAACGGCGCAAACTGAAGCTCAGTATCTTGCTTTGTTTCAAAGTAATGAACAATCAAAGTTCTCTAAATGATATTTTTACTATAAAACGAAAGCAGGTTATTAATTTGTTAATATTACGAATAAGTAGGTTGTCGAGGATACTGATTTTTGAAGTGAAAACTTCTGTTGGACCGTTAGGCACTTTGTGCCTGGGTATTCGAACGAAATCTTTCGTACCGTACCACCTCGATTCAATAACATACAGTATGTATATACCACAGAGGGGGTGGGGGTGTGTATTTATTAATATATACCGAAAAGGGTTATGCGTTGCTTCAATAAACTTCCATGAAATTCCAATGGTTATCAGTGGCGACTTTAATATCTGCCGATGATACAGCACAACCGTGGATCGATTTCCTCAAACAAAAGCTCAAATAATTCAATACAATTAATAGTAACAAGATATGTGAAATTATTCTAGAAAACAATAAAAATAACACGAGAGAAAATAATTCGACCACGAAGCTGAACCGCTGACGTGAGTTGAGCAAGTTTCCTAAATTAAGTTTAAAGGCCTATGTTTTAGGGTTTCAACCAACAATTTGGGAAACAAGTCTATTCACGACTGTGCTGAATAGCTGCAAAATGGTTCGCACGCCATTCCGCAATCCGCATATTGGGAGTATATACAATACACAATGCATTAAATGCTTCGCACGCCATTCCGCATATTGGGGGTATCTTCAATACACAATGCATTGAGTGCCTCGCACGCCATTCAGCATATTGGGATTATCTTCAATAAATAATGTATTGCGTCTTTCGTACGCCAACCCCACTGTAGAATCCACCACATGGCTTTGAACCGGGTACTTTTATGGTATTTTACGTTTTGATCGATTTTGGGGGAACCAAGCGAGCTATAAGGTCGCGTAAAAAGCAAAATGTGCAGAATAAGATTTTACATTTATATTTGTAAAAAAAATCTAAAAAAACCATTCTCGTAGGAAAATTTTACTTCCGGACAAAAAACGTGCTTTCGATTGTTGGATTTTTTGGCTAACGAACTCGTCCGAGCGACGTATACAACCAACATTTGTACCAAATTTGAACCAAATTGGACTTAAAATGCGGCCGCTAGAGTGCGGACACATATATATATGATTTTTAATGACACCCCAAAACGTGTTCTGGGGACCATGATCGGTGCTCATTTGCTACTACCAACCTTGGGTCTTACCATAAGGGCCACTGCAATAGATCAGTTTACCTTTGGAAATTCGCTAATAATGTAAATTACAAAATGATTATTGATGAGGTAACTAATAATGATGATGATTTAGAATAAAAAATATACTATATATGAAATATATGTAATGCATTAAATTTATTGATAATTATACTACTTTAATGTTAATATTGAATGGCAAATATAGACTGTCATAGACGTATTCACTTCCAATGTGTGGTCTTAAGCACACCCACTATGTTTTTTCTAATCTTCAATTTTGTTTATAACTAGATTTAAAAACATAAAATACCACCTAAAAATCTTAACAAGACAGGATAGCATGTTAATACTATTGACTTAAAAGATATTTTCTTTAACCTTTTCCAGTCACAAGATCTGTTTTCGTTTCATTACTTAAATGCGTGTTTTACATGCTTATCAGGCCCCTACGAAACCTAATGATAAGGAATTCTGTCATCGAATCATACGACAGATTTTTTGTTTCATGTTGGCAATACTGGCTAATGTTAATTTGGGTTAAAAGGTTTCTCACAGCTGATTTCTTAAGTGTGTTAATAAGATTTAGTGTAATTTTAGCTAAACTACTACAGCATAGCAAACGCTTAACACTTTTGTAAACGGTTAGAACTGAGTGCAATCACAACTAAATTATGAGAAACAAAACGAGGGAGGTATTGCTATCCTGTCAGTACATGAAAAGCGGTAGGCCTACTAACCACTTACGCATACAGTAGAGAAAGGAGCAAAGATCAAGGGTTATATTCCCGGTTTCATTTATATGAACATTTATTTATTTTATTTATTTATTGGTTTCTTTGACAAAAAAAAATGTATAAAACAAGTCATATCACAACACACTGGAACAATATCCACAAAATACAATTAAACAACAAGTAGTTAAAAAAATAGAGCAAAATATACAATAATCAACACAAATACAAAAAATTAAAAAATTAAGTTAATAAGATAATAATTTAAAAAGTTAAATGCTTTGCAAAAAAAAAGAAGATATATCACAAAATAGTATCGTGATGTACAAACTCTTCCACCGAGTAAAAGGATCCAGACAATGGAAATTGTCTAAGACTGTTTTTAAAAATCCTGTAGGTTGGGGAATTTTGAATGCTTTTAGGAAGCTTATTAATGAACTTTGCACCAGCTTGTGAGGGAAGTTTACTGTATAAATTTAACCTGTGCTGTCTTGCACGTTACTCACAAGCTTGCCTGGTACTGTAGTTGTGTAAATCCATATTTTGGACATGATCATACTTGAATTTTTAAAAAAGCAACACTTCAAGTATGTAAATACATGGAAGTGTAAGTACTCCATAATTCTTGAAATAGTTTTTACAACTTTGTCTTTTATGTAGCCCTGCAATAAGCCTTATGGCTCGTTTTTGCAAAACAAACACTCTTTTCATGTTCTGAACTGATGAGTTTCCCCAAAGAAGAACTCCATAGTTCAAATAATGATACACTAGCCCATAATAGGCTGTTAAAAGTATCGATCTACCACAGTATGGCTTCAAACTTCTCAGTACAAATATACCTGAGCTAATTTTTGCACTGATATTGCTAATGTGGTCATTCCAGTTCAACTTGTCATCAATTAGAAGACCCAAAAATTTTATTGATTGCACTTCTTCAATTATACTATCACCTTGATAATAATAATAATACTACCACATCATTTTTCCAACGATTTTTCAAGTACGCATAGAAACTCAGATAAATTAGTGGTACCGTACTAAATTTATTTACAGTTTCTTTTTGTAAAATGTGTTTCATTTACCCCAACAACCCACTTATTCCTAATTCCTGTATTACACTGTACAATATTTTATAAAATATCTTTTATAAAAGTTCTTTGACAAAGATCTTTGATAGTGTAATATGCCATCTTCTATTAAAGTTGGCACACGTCAAATTGATTTGTCATAAGGTTCTCCAACAGAGAACCTTTGATCAAATCATTGATCAAAGATCTTTGACAAAGAACTTTGATAGTGTAATACAGGCCTAATGTGTATTAACATATTAATAAAAACTATAAAGAACCGAAAGCTTGCACACTACTTATTTAAAAGGTTGACCGTCCACCACTTTACAAGTGAAGAATCTCCCATGCACAATCAACACCTTATATATACCCAGTGTTTTTAAATTGCTTTCCGAACCTTCTTAATATTGTCCCTTGGGTCAATATGTGTAAAAAAAACTCCTATATACATTAGTTTCCATAAAATATATAATCTTAGTATTTTTAATAATTGTTTTTATTTAGCTGCTTCACAGTTATGGAACATTAAATATTTGAAAATTTCGCCATATTGAAACGGATGAACAGATCAGATTGGTTATTTTGTGTTTGTAATATGTACTTAATGTTAATGTTAATTTTCCTTTCGTCGCTACAAAAATTCTAAATTAAAATGTTTCAACATAAAATACATAGTGTGCGTAGGAATTTTTTACTCATGCAAAAATAAACTATATCTTCCACATTTTCTACGTTTTTGGGCTACGTTAAGAGTACTGAAATACTGTCTCTCCGATTCCCAGGTACTGGACCGATCAGGCGTCTTTCATTCTGGGCAAGATTTACAGAAAAGCCTCCGAACTACCCCCAGCGGGCAGCAACCTCTACCGGCTACCGGACGACCTCATGGTGCCCGATCTGGTCTGTTACATCAACTACTACGGTAACATGAACGCACAGGGAGGTTCCACTTTCGGACTTCAATGGAGACCCAAGTAAGTTGTGCAGCTTTCTGTTAACAATAAACCTGCAATAGGGTCAAAGTAAATCAATGAGAACAGCGTATAACTACTGTACGTATATAACAGAACAAAATAATTTGTTGATCAAAATGTACATAGCGAATTCTGTTTTATATTTTACACCAGCTGGCTTTGCTCGCAGATGTCATTACAGTAAATAAATGAAAGGACTGTCGGGTAAATATTGTGTTTTAAATATTATATCCAAGTTCCATGGTGTAAAAATGCACAGTTAGTTTCACCCAAATCGATCTATGTATCCCTGTTAGGCCTACGTAAATCGAATGGGTGAGTGGAAAAACGATAAAATTCAAAAACATATGTTTTTGGGAAATAAAATAAAAAATGTCTATTTCTTAAATTTTTGTTTTAATCAAAAAACTTACCATAGAAAATGTGTATCTTAACTCATTGGATTTAGATTTATATATAAAAAAGTTTTTTTATTCCTAATAGTTAACAATGACTACATATCAATAAGACGAAAAGTTCCAATGTTAAAAATTCAGCCCAAAAAAGCAGGTATAAAAGTGTGATTTTGCATCCCGCCGTTAGGAGCGCTGAGCGCTCTTTTTGCAGACGAGTGTCGGATTCAATGAAGTGCAGAAGAGAGACTGGGGGAGGGGGGAGAGAGAGAGAGAGAGAGAGATAGAGCATCTGTGCAGTGTGAAGGTTAAAACCACGCTTCTTATTACACTACTATTTAATACACTCAGCAGAGCTGTAAAATTATGAAACTTTTACGATTCGTAGGTAAGAACCATACGATTCGTATGCTGTAAACAAAATTTAATTAAATTACCTGTTTCTTATTTCTTTGATCGATATTACAACAATGATGTTTAATTCACTTTGATAATTACATACAATTTTCACTCTGCTGGAAAGATTTTCTAATTTTTGGTCAGAGACAAAGTGTCTGTTAGAAAGTTTTAAATAAAGGTTCAAATTAATGTGCAGTTTAATACAATAAAGAACGTGTTCCTCAAGGATTTGAAATTAAAAATATAACAATACTGGAAATGTTATACTTAAAGTTATAACTACAGTACTAGAAGTATCAACCCCTGCTCGCTTCGCTCACCAAACCCCGCGGTGAAGCAAATGCAAACAGATTACCACTTATAAAACAAAGGTGTCAATCATGGGAAGTATAAAAAAAACCCGTAAGCAGCACTGCCGCATTACTATAGCCGAATTTTCTTATCAGGGAATAACTAGTATTTTATAATGAGAGTTTACTATGAGTTTTGTTCCTTGTTCCGGAAACTGTTCTAAATATACCTTTGTACAGGATTATAGTAAATTTAATTGCATTTCGAATGATATAGCTCAAAATTGCACTGGGGTTTTAGTGGGAGAAATTGCTTATTAATTACCTTACATTGATAATGAAAAAAATCATTTATCGGGAGTTTCCTATCAATTTTGTTTCTTTTTCCGGGGAATGAACCTGAATTACTTTTGCACAGGATTGTAGTAAATTATATTACCTTTCGAACGATACAGCTAAAAAATTGCACACGGGCTTATGAGTGGGAGAAATTGCGCAAAAA
>JAGFPH010002810.1:159088-177027 GCA_018207615.1 Philaenus spumarius
GAGTTTTGATGGTTTTAGATTAAAACCCTTTTGATTTTATACCTATTTCTAGAGATCCATTTGGCCAATTTTAGTGGTGTTTATTTAAAATAAAAGGGAATATTGCCTTTATTATCAAAATGTTATGAAAAGTAATTTGTATTTCATCGGTATGCTTTTAAATTTACTTTTTGAGGTTTTTTGGATCTAGATTAAAACACTTACACTACATATTTATGAAGATCTACCGGGCCTATTTTAATTCTATTTATTATAAAAAGAGAATATTGTTATTATTATTAAAAAGTTATGAAAAGTAATTTGTACTTCATCCTAATACTTATAAGGACACTTTTTGAGGTTTATTGGTTCTAGATTAAAACCCTATTGATACCTATTTCTTTAAATCTTTACAACCGATTACGTGAGGTTTGTTTTAAATGAAAGTAAATGTAATTACAGTAGAGCGTCGATAATCCGAACGTCAATAATCCGAAACGTCAAAAATCCGAACCGCATTCCGAGGCAGCCCCTGCAAAAATTTTATTTCGCAAATTTCAATTGCGTCGTTAAAAAATCCACAAAAATCTTCACTGCAGTTTGACATTACATTACAGTATCTCTTTTTAAACACTTCTTAATACTACCTGCTCTCACACGCCCTCACAGCAGAATGGCTGTCAGTATTTTTTCACTGTCACGCTAATAAACTGCTTTAGCGCTAGCAGTAAACAAATATCGTGTTTGTCTCAGAGTTGAACAAAGCGGGACGGGGCGGGGTAATAACCTTTGCCCTAGGACGTTTTTCAGCCGACCTCGGGAGGCTTTTTTCGCTAGTTGATAATATTTAGTTACTGCCAAATTGCAAGAGTTATCGTGTCTATACAAAATATATATTATATTATAAGGTCTAGGTAGAAAGAAATGAAAAGCGAAGTAGAAATAATTTTTTGGAAGATGAACCAAAATAACTTTCTTCTTTCTTAGAGTTCAACACAAAATATGAAAATACTAACATAAAATAAAACAGACATGTGTGGTTTACTGGACACTCAATACGATATCCTCTTGTATCATACATTCAGAATATGTAACGACTATGGTACCAAAAATGATGAAACTAAAGTGTACATATGTTTGGATAAGTATTGTTTACCGAAAATCTGAAAAGTTCAGAGGGAGCGTGTTTTGATTCTTCTATTATTAACGGGACGTATCAAAGTTAAAAACTTCGCCGATAAAAACTTCGACGTAAAAAAACCCCAATCCGTTTCCGTCCGAGGGAATGTACAACTAGCTGGCGCCGTTAAATTGGGACCTAATGAGCTGGAAAATTGGAACGTTTCCAAAATGGAGGTTCTATAAATGACAGTTGCTTAGACTCATAGGTTTATTGCATGGAGGACTTTGTCCCGTGTAATAATTAATTGTAACATTATATAATCTGATACTAATAGTAATTAATCGTAATCATCTGATACTAAATTTGCCAAGTTGGTTTTTATTGTAATAAATGTAAATGCTTTCAAGAAACGTGTTTTGGTTCAGTATTATAGAACTATTCTAAAATTCTGTTAAACTTTTGATAAAAACCAGCTCTTTTATTTATACTGTAACATGTAACAATAATTTTAAGATTATTTCTTTGTTTTCATTTGTTAAAATAACCTAAAACATCGTTGGTTGTGAATCGTAATCATCTGATACTAAATTTTCCAAGTTAGTTGCTATGCTAACAAATGTAACTGCGTTCAAGAAAAGTGTTTTGCGGTATAAGCCTAACCTAAAATTGTATTAAACTTTTAATCCAAACCTGCTGTTCTTAAACACGTAAGCCTTTTTCATTGATTTTACTTTCTCACTATACTATAGTATTAGCTTATGGTGATCGCAAAAAAAAAATCGATGTTGAGATTTTTGTTAAAATATCCGTTTTGGAACCCCCTGAGTCCAAAAAAGTGGTGTTTACAAAATGTCTGTCTGTATGTATATAAAGCTAGAGAATACTATTCGATCGATTTCAAACAAATTTGCACCAAACATGTTAATTAGGAATGTATAGATGCACGAAAAAAGGTTTTTTAAAATTTTGAAAACCACTCCCTAGTTGACCAAAAACCCCCAAAATATCAGTTATTATTTTTTTACATAAAAACGGCTTTAATGATTTTGATAAAATTTGGTTTACTTGTAGCCCATAATTTACCCTACCGTGTAAAAAACCGCATCTTTCTAAAAATTGTCGTTTAGCGAATAATAATAATAATAATTGAGTTTTGTGTTTTTTTTTTGCCAAAAAGGGGGTTGTTTTTCAAAAACATTTTTCGTGCATACAGGCTTAATTGACATGTTTGGTGCAAATTTGTTCGAAATCGATCGAATAGTTTTCTCTCTAGATAATAATAATATTTATTAGTTACTCTCTTACTTTAAAGTATCCCCTCTTCTTCTTTAATACACTTAGGTCACAGTGAATCTGTTTAATAATTTAAATAGGTTTGTGAGAAAGTATGTGCCAGTTTCTGGTACAGTTTATTTATTTTGTTTGTCTTTATTTTGTTAACCTAACCTAAAAAAAAAACTGTTGGTTGTGAAGATTTATTAACTAGTTATAAATTTGATAAGTTGCTTGCTTTGGTAATTAATGTAAATGCATTCAACACACGTGTGTTTGTTTAGTATATGCCACAAGTAGAATTGTAAATTCTAAGCTTTTGATTAAAATCAGCTGTTTAATCTCTTATAGGGCTGTGAACGCCCGTTTTTTGACCATTTTCATTATGAATCAATATTTAGCAATATCCTTTCCTAATGCACCTCTACATAGCGGTATGAAGGTACCCTGAAATTGTACGTGTCTATCTGTCATAGCTTTGGCTGTACGTTTTTTATGAATCAGTCAGTCAGGACTTCTTCTTTTACATATACTAGATGATGTTTGTATTGTTTTTTTTACGGTATCGTGGTCTATTTCTCACCACGTAAATGCTACTGCGGTTTCTAAACAATAAAGTAGAATCTTCAGGCCGCACATTTTGTAAATTCACTCTGATATATAAAAACACTTAAACATGTTGACATTTATACAGACGAACGTAGTTTATTTTTGATCAACATATCGCGGTACAAAAAATGCACGCACTAAGTCTTTGGTCTTCGTTTTTATCTGTTCTAGTAGGCACTATTGTTGTGGAAACCAATGTGTAAATAGATAAGGTGTGCTACCGCGCATGTGGCCGTGACGTCACCTGGTGAAATCTAGCCGCCGCGACCGGTCGGTCAGTGTTCCCAACTTAGGGGTTTTTCCCCCAAATTTAGGGGGTAAATAAGTGGGATGGGATTTTTTTAGGGGCATTATATTTTTAGGGAATTTTAAATTTAACTTTTTATATTATATTTTTTATTGAGGAAAATAAAGTTGTAAAAATATAGGTTCTGGGATAACTCAATCTAGCCAATTCCTAGCGACTTAGCGACATCTAATAGGCCTACAGTTCCTCGTTACTAAGAATGCGGAGTTATATGAAAATACGTTGATTGTTGCTTACTAGTTTACTTGTTTAATTAAAATTCGGACTAGCATTTGTGACGGTTGCAATTTCAAACGAAAGTGTCGAACACGCATTCTCAATCAAAAATAAGTTGCGTATTGTCAAAAATAAGTTTTGGAATAGACTATCTATTGAAATGCTACAAAGTATGATGATGGTCCTATTCACGTTGCATCGAAATGGTGGATCTTGCACAACATTTAATCTATCCACCTAAATGATTTATTTAATGTAATCATGTATGATTTCAAAATGTCAGAACAGAAGAAAACGAAATTGTATTTGAAGTATTAAATAATTTATAAATAATTAATATTAAAAAAATATTACAGATTATTTATTTTATTATTAAAATTTATTTATTATTGTTAATTTATTATTTTTTACAGAATATAATTTTTAGGGAGATTTTCTATTAATTGTGGCGATTTTAGGGGTTTTTGACTTTTGCTTAGGGATAAATATTTTTGGGAGTTGGTAACACTGCGGTCAGTGCGCAATTGTAAGCGTTTGTACAAACTGCGATTACACTCACTTCCGCTCATTTAAAAACTATGAATTTAGTATCGTCTAAAAGCTTATTAAACGTAGTTTATAACAATGTAAATTATATATTGGAATTTATAAAATAGTTCTATGTTTGGGAAGGTGAAGAGTGCAATTACTAGCATTGGTCTTTTGTATGTCGAAAATGAATATACAACAAATTATTAATTCTAATTAAATCGTGGAATAATATTTTTAATATATTATCTGTTACGTCTAATACATTAAACCAAATTTAAGTTACCAAATGCGTTTGGAAATGATTGTGTTCTGAAATAATTGATAAAGATTATTGAAAATAATATGAATTTTTATGTCCCAATTATTTTGGGCTTAGTATAATATGAATAGTATAATATGAAATTGAATACGTTCAATACACGTATAATGTAATGTATATTTAACCAAATATAGCTAGATTTATTACACTCCTTTTACTATTAATCCAATTAAAAATTGCGTTCCGATTGCAGGCACTAATCCATAGATTACATAAATCCTCTTGCTTAGAAAACCTAAAGAATCGTATCCTTCTATTATCAACCACTGTACTTCGATTTAAACAACCACTAACAGAGCAGCCTGGCATGTTGCACAACTACTAGTTTGCGACTAAGTTTATTTACAAGAAAACCAAATGGAAAAACAAAAACGTTCATCAGAGCCCGGCAGTCGAAACCGGAAACAATAAGCGGAGTTCTCTAGTGAACGAGAAACTTGTCAATACTCACTTTGCGCGATTTTGGTTTCCCAGTTTCTTTTCGATATATTGCCTAAACCGTTAGTCGCACAAAAATACAAGAATAGCGAAATTTTATTTATTTATTTTTAAATACAGTGGTAATATAAAAAATGTTCCTTTCTTCAAAATAAAAAGTTCCACCAAAGGTCATAAATTTCAATACACGGTTTTTAGATGACAAGAATAAATTGCACTTTTTACATAGTAAATTTGAGATTTTTATCGTTAAACTCACACTGCTGGAAAACACGTTTCATACAGAAACCAAAAATATACACTTTGTAAGACATTTATTGATGCGTTTAAGCGTAAACGCAGTTTTAAGTTGGAGTGATAGGCTGAATTTTTAATTCGAGCCGTGACGTCATCTGGTGAAATGCGCAGACCCGTTCAAAACTCGTCTATCTGAGTAGCACACCTTATCTCTTTACACCATGATAGAAAGGACATAATGTATGAATGATTTAAAATTTTGTATCGTTACAATAAGAAAATGTTTACCTTTAGGAAAATTACTTGTTAAATTGGTTTATTTTTTTTTTTTTTTAAAGGCATGTTGAACTTAATTGAATGTATTACGCAGTATGCCTCTCAATGTTACTCTTAGTTTAAGTGACGCCTCTGGTTTGGTTTTAAATACCTTTAAATTTGTCAGGATCGATACCAGAGTTATTAATTTATCTTCAGGCGATGATTACTGTAAATTACTTAAAATAAAAAAAGAAACTATTAAGTGTGTATAATTTCTTTCACTATATGTAATCAATACGCTTTAATATAACTCATACATCAACACCGTACTTTGTAAGGCAGTGAAAACAATAATTGTGGTTATGCTTCCAGAATGCTGCAGATCTATCAGAGGTTCACCGAACTTCAAGTGATTGTCATAGATGGAGCTTTGGGAGTCTCAAGATCTGCTGAAACCATACACAACTACATGCTCAAGCTTTTACCGCACAAGTGTGACCTGTCCATACACGCTCCCAGCAATATTTCTATATAAAGTAGTTTTAAAATAGTGTAAATAATACTAATAACAGATACCGTGCGACATACTGTAATAAAAATGTTTTCTTTTGTTATTTATGAGGTTTTAATTTACAAATTTGATCACCTACTATAAAACAATACATTCAAACACTAGCAATATTACAACTAAGCCACTGGTGACTTGTGCCTATAGGACAGTGTCAGAACCAGCTGTGCTGGTTATTGCTAGTATCCCCCCAATCGACCTGATGGCAATGGAGAGGAGGATTATATTGCAGAGAAGGGAAGAAGCCAAAATTAAGGACGAAGCTAAAGAGCAAACGCTCAGACTCTGGCAGGAAAGATGACAACAAGAGACTAGAGGGAAATGGACTGCTGGCTTAGTTACCAACATTTCCAAATGAATAAACCGACCACATGGGGAGGTGATATAACCCAGTTGCTGACTGGACATGGGTGCTTTTTGCGTACCTGGCAAAAATAGGAAAAGTGGAAAGCCCAGTGTGCCCATATGGCGATTCCGTATTGGACGATGTTGAGCACACGTTTTTCTTCTGTGTCAGATAGGCGGAAGAAAGACGGGGCATTTAAGAAGAATTGGCTTGCTTACAACGGCCAATATTGTATCAAAGATGCTAATAAGCGAGGACTCGTGGAACCAGGTCCAGCACTACGCCGAACGTATTCTACTTCAACACATTAGAGAAGCCAATGTAGAAGCCTTGCTGTCTCCAGGCAGTAAGGAAATGAAGAAGCCTGTTATAATCATTTAAAGGCACCCACTCTGAAGTAATGCTTAAAGCGGTCCCAGAGTGGAGGTACAGCCTGTAGAGGAAATGGAGGTTAGGGTTTAGTGGGTAGTTACCGGATGAACCGGGAGTCCCACACACCAGGGGCACGCGCTCCCTGATGGTGCCTAATGCTTTCCCGCTTCCATTTAAAAAAAACTCCCGTAGAGAAAAAACTAATCTACTGACCCTAGAATGAACGGGCAAAAATGTTACGTAAATAGACGGGCTGGTCCTGGCAGACCCAAGTATAAAAAATCTATAAAAAAAATCATATTGTTTTTATTGGTCCAAACGTGTTTTTCCATTAAACCTAGGACTGTTTTCAATAGTATACCACTATTTTAACAAAATAATATTTCTTACAAACAATGGTATACATAAATGGAATTGTCTTGAAATTTTTAACAAAAAATTACATTAATGTGCTATGAATTTTTAAATTTTGATTTGATTTTACAAGCTGGGTTTAATTTCTAACATCAAAACAGAAGGTAAATGTGTAATTGTGAATGCTCCTTGTGATCATAGGAAGTTCCATATAGAAGAGATTTATGGTATTTGCACCATGTGGTCTCATCCTTAGGGCAGAGATTGTGTTGGGGTTTTTCGTTGGTCAATTGTATGTGCATAGTTGTGTAAATATACTTGTTGACACTCGAATTTTAAAGTAAAGTATATAGTATGTTATACATCACTGAATTGAACGTGATAAAACAAGCTATCAAAATCTGTAAAAATCTCAAAATCGATTTTTTTAAGGGCAACTCCCCAAATACCTTAAATTAATTTTTGAAAACAAAACAAAAGATCGCACATTTTAATCACATGCCTGCTTAAATAAACGATTTTAATCCCAAATAAAAATTTGTCAATTAGGCAAAACTATAACACGTGCACTTTAAAATTCCCTCAAGTTTTCATCGTCAGTAGACCTACATTAAATTTGTAAGTTGTAGAAGCTTAAACTTGTATTATTTTATTAAAATATAAATAATTGAGCTCAATAGCCCACAACATGAGCATATGTTATACATACAAGTCAATAAACTGGAATGGCAGAAAAAAATCAGATGCCAGTGATACAACACAAAAGTTGTTAACATCATCTTAAATGATTCATATTGTTGTGCAACTACAGCTGATGGACGGAAGAAATCAGCTGTATTGTTCTCTTTTACTCACACACGCTTTTGCAGGAGTTGATAAATAATTCGATCACGCAGCTGAACCGCTGACGTGAGTTGATTGAATTTCCAAAATTAAGTGTATATGTTTTAGTAAGGTTTCAACCACCTATTTGAGAAATTGGTCTCTTACCGAAGGCGCTGAATAGCTGCCTATCTGCACGAAATATATTGGTACAATTAGTTTTAGCCTCCAACCGCACGGCCTGCTCAGTTGCGCTCGCTGCAATAAAACTCGCTTTTCGAGTTTGCACATCGATCTTGCGGCCTCTGATTATATAGACTGTTTCGCTTCGTGAATCGCGAGTTTGCATCCCTGCCGCGATCTTACTGCCCCATGGTAAAATCGGAATCATGGATTTGAACCACGTACTTTTATGGTATTTTACGTTTTGGTCGATTTTCGGGAAACCAGACGAGCTATAAAGTCGGGTAATAAAAATTGTTCAGAATAATATCCTATATTTGTTTGCTTATATAAAACAAAACAAGTTTCACCTTTTGTAGGAACAATTGCAAAAACAATTGACTTTTTGTTTAACGAACTCGTTTGAGTGACTAAGGCCCCGCATACACGATCCGATTTGTCAGCAGAACGGATCGTGTGTGGGTTCAACAGACCCGGTCCGCGGACCACCGGTCAAGTCGCACGGTAACTAGAACAAGATAGTTCTAGTTACCGTGGGGCGTCGGATGAGAATGCCCAGCGGGCTTGACCGACACAACTGACAGGTCGGAACGTGCATGGGTTCTTCCCGACTGCCGGATGATGTTTGTTTCATTTTAGTATTTGTGTGGGCTTTGATGAGTGAACATGGCGAGTGAAAACAAAAAGTTTTTTTAAAATTAATTTACCAACCTTCAAATGGTCCGATTATTTTCTCCTCTACTGCTGCTGGGTCTTACTAGTTTCGACACATACTTCTGTCATTGTCAAAGACGAACATTTCAGACGATGATCGCATGACACAAAACACTAAACAACACATAAAGTATAAACACGTAATATTCACCATTAAAAGGTCGTTAAATAATTAAAATGGGCCATAGCTTTCCACACAAGTACTTGCGGGTCGTGTCGAACGCGTACTGACAGTGTTTTGTGTCATTTGATCATCGTCTGAAATGTTCGTCTTTGACAATGATAGAGGTATGTGCCGAAACTAGTAAGACCCAGCAGCAGTAGAGGGGAAATTATTACGACCATTTGAAGGTTGGTAAATTAATGAAAAAATTTTACAATAATGGTCCAGGAAGTATGAGTTACAGTAATGTATACAATTTTTTGGAGGGAATTTATTGAAGTTCATAGGGGGTGTGCCGTGTTTGTGGGATGTGCGTTTGAAACAGTATTCAAACAAACACACGAGGCAAGAGTGTTTAACTGTCATGCTGGAAAAGTCGAAGGAAATCTATTCGGATGCTACTATTGAAGTAGTGAAAAAAATATTGATAATTTTCGATCAAGTTAATGCCGTGAGTTGAGTAAAGTTGAGAAATGTGTTTGACCAAACACTACGTTTTTTCGAGGAGTCTCCGCGAGAAAGAAAAAACCCACCGAACAGAGCGATAACACTTGCAGCCATATTTGTACCGAACCGACACTAACACTGACGAGGACGAGAAAGAAGACCAGATTAAAGCCGATGATTCACGATGATTTCGCCGTCGAATACTTTGGTCGGGACGTATATGGTAACTATCCGACAAGTCAGTCGAGTATGGGGGCTTTAGAAAACCAAAGTGTGTAAAAAATCGGACGTAAAATGCGGCTGTTAGAGTGCGAACACTTATTTACATATACAAAACGTGTTCTGGGGATCATGATCGGTACTCATTTACTACTCCCGACCTTAGGTCTCACCATAACGGTAACTGCAATTCGCTAACTAGTTAAACTTTACATCACTAAACTAATTGGTAAACGTAACCCTATGGAGTGAATCATAAATGAAACGCTCCTCTGACAGACATGTAATCATAGTTTCAAAGCAGGCTTTAAAAGAGGTGAGATAAGAAGACGTTTGAAACCCTGCTTCTGCGCAGAAAGTAATTGTTTAGAAATGTATTGGAACAAGACGCAATTATTGCAGCGTCGTACAGATCCTCTTGGTGAATTCTTTTCAGACATAAAAGTGATGAATTACATTTCTCGCATTCCAGGATGCCGATCTTTGTTTGTCGAAAGAACAAAAACAAATTACAGAACCGTAAAAAACTGTTTTATTATTTACGACTTAGTTCTGTTTGATACTCAAAGCATTTACGAATTCTGGGCTCAAAGAATACGTATCAAAGTTAACAAAAATATTTTAATACCGTTCCATTTTAAATAAAAAAAAATCAGTCAAGAGAATTAGCGGGAATCATAACAAATACTTGATTCTGTCAAAAAGTTTATAATTCTTAAACTTTTCTAAAAAAAAAAATGTTGCAGGAAAATCTCAATAAAAATTATGAAATTTCTTCCCATTAATTATTAGTTCCGCTTCATAGGAAAGATGAGCTATTGCAGTGACTCTTGCGGTGATACCTAAGGTCGGGAGTAGTAGTAATTGAGCACTGATAATAGTCCCTAGAATACGTTCTGAGTGCCATTACAAATCTATATATATAAAAGCGAAATACCACTCACTCACTCACTCATCACGATTTCTCAAAAACTACCGAACGGATTGAAATGAAATTTGGTATGTAGCTTCATCTAGAGCCATAGGTGCTCACTAAGAAAGGGTTTGAAAAAATTCGAAATTTTAGGGCGGAGGGGGCTTGGGGGGATCAACGTTATTAAAAAACGATTTCTTCAAAACTACCGAACGGATTGGAATGAAATTTGATATGTAGCTTCCTCTAGGGCCATAAGTGTTCAATAAAAAAGGGTTTTAAAAATTGGAAATTTTAGGGGGGTTTGGGGGTAAAAATTACTAAATCACGATTTCTCCAAAATTACCGAACAGATTGGAATGAAATTTGGTATGTAGCTTCCTCTAGGGCCATAGGCACTCGCTAAGAAGGGTTTCAAAAAATTCGAAATTTTAGGGGGGTTTGGGGAGATCAAAGTTATTAAATCACAATTTCTTCAAAACTACCGAACGGATTGGAATGAAATTTGGTATGTAGCTTCCTCTAGGGCCATAGGTGCTCAATAAGAAAGGGTATGAAAAATTTCGAAATTTTAGGAGGGGTTTGGGGGGATCAAAGTTACTAAAATCATAATTTCAGATCTTTTATTATTATGACAATAGTGCTTTTATTATTTAAGATGTATATATATAAAAGCCAAATACCACTCACTGACTGAACACTTAAAAAGAATACAAATACGTTGAAAAAACTGAAAATACCAACCACCACGGGCAACGCCGTACGGGTCAGCTAGTATTGTATATAGATTACATGAGTTCGCACTCTAATGGCCGCATTTTAGTTCTGATTTGGTCCAAATTTGGTTGGTACACACTTAGGTTTTCTAAGTAGCTCGGATGAGTCCGTTAGATAAATTCCAAAAACAAGCACAATTTGACCGAAAGACATTGGCACAACTTTAGGAGATGATAAAAAAGCAAAGGTTGTTCATATGAACATACAGCCGGCAAAGCTTTGTTTTCGAGTTATCCGAAATTTTGTTTTTTTTTTACGAAATGCTTAATATTTTTGGAAATAGAACTGATATGGACCTCAAATTTAGTGTACACATTTTTTTACGCAATTTTATTGTTTATCAATGTACGAAAAAGTAGACGATATTCCAATTTTTTTCAAAATGATGGCCGTTTAAAATGTTTAATGTCGTAATATCACAAAAACCGAGAACTTTACTCAAAAATTATAGGAGACCAAACAATTAACTTTGGTAATGACAAACACAACGGTTGTTATTTTTCCCATAGCTCAAAAGATAACCGAGAATTGGCAAAAACAAAAAAAGTAAAAAATGTATGATACAAGGGGTGTAGATCTGACACAAACATGTTTATGAAAGGCCAATTTTTTTAGTTGTTTTTCAATATCTGTGTTATCTTTTGAGCTACAGACCAAATAAAAAAACCCGTCGGTTTTTTCATTAGTATTGTACATTTTTTGTTATCAGTTTTGTTTTTTTGTAAAGTTCGCGGTTTTTAATATATTTGGCATTAAACATTTTAAACATCGGACATTTTGAAAATATTTGAAAGAACGTTCTATTTTTTCGTACAGTGTTAAACAATTGCGTAAAAAAATATGTACACCAAATTTCAGGTCACCAAAAATATTAAGTATTTTGTAAAAACAAAAAAAATGGTGTATAACTCGAAAACAAAATATTTTCCTGACCTATGTTTATATGAACATTTTTTTTTTTTTAGCTCCCCTATCATACCCTGAAGTTGTGCCAACCCTCCGCGAAACACCCTGTATATATCAACTTTTCTATTAACTATTTTGTTAGAGTCTTGGGTAACCAAGGTCAAGGTAACGAGTGCAATTAATGCTTTCTTCAAAATCTCCCTTAAAGGAAATGGTCAGGAAACACATTATTATTACTATTAGTTTTAAATATAAAAACAAAGCAACCCAGTCAGTACGTCTGTTTTTATCAAAGATTACTTATCAAAATGAAAGGTCCTTTAAAAACCTTCATTTGAAAACATTATGCGGTCATAGAACTTGGCAAGAGTCCAAACCAAACTTTGTGTTGTCAGACTTCTATTGTGTAGGAAAACAATATAAAAGAAACTTTACTGTATTTGGTTTGATATAACATAATTATGTAAATAGAAAACAAATTTGCAATATACCACGTTTTTAAAACAGAATAAATATATTAAATAATTTCTCCTAGCCCTTACAGATTTTTAACCCAATACAGGTTGTCCTGAAAAATTGAGAATGTGACTTTTTTACAGCTATAAAAATATTAGTAAGATTTAAAACGAAAAGCATGGGGCGCATACAATAGATAATTGATGCATGAATAGTTCACCTAAATCACTAACAATTGTATTGCACTGCAAATGATATGAACTGCTGTGCGAGTTTTCTAAACAACAGATACTCCCCACACTCCTTATATCTACCGTACTGCGCATGCGTCTCACGTTTTTCGTTCTAAGTCTTACAAGTATTTTCTTAGCTATTGAAAATTCACAATCACAAATTTTCAGGACAATCTGTATGTGTTAGGAGAAATGTTTTACACTTTTTAGCCCGTTTTAAAAACGTAAATTTTTTTAATAAAACTGTGTTTTTTAGCGAATTTCCATAGGAAAAATGAGCTATTGCAGTGGCCCTTATGGTAAGACCCAAAAACGGGAGTAGCAAATGAGCACCGATCATGGTCCCCAGAACACGTTTTGGGGTGTCATTAAAAATAATATATACATATGTATTACAAAGGGCAAAACCCTGTTGTAATTCGGAATTTTGAGTTTTGTAAAAAGAAGTTTGCAAAAATCGAATTTTCGAGGCTGCATCGGGTAGCAACCGTTTGTAGGTCATGAATTCACAAGTCCGGACAGGAGCGTCGTATTCAAACAAAATGCGACTCTTGACCTCAACATGAATGAGCAGGAAAGTTAACTTAGCCTGAAAAACTCATTTCTGTGGGAATAACCGGGATCTAGGAATTTACGAATTTGGGAATATTATTTGGTTAATACATTACGCTAAAAACGTGTGTATTGGTCATCTAATTCCTGAATCGTAGATAGAACAATTGATTAAGTAATAAGCGTTAAAAGTTAAGGAAAAATTTCAAATTAACTCAAAATTGAAAAAAAATGGTATTTTTGAAAATGGCAAGAAATTTCAAGAAAGAAATGATATATGACAAAACTCATAATTTTTATAATTAAAGATTTTAGAGAAAAGTGCAAAGTTTGCATAAAGTTAAAGTATTGAAGAAAGAGTTTTAAAGTAAATTAAATGTAAACAAGTTATTAAAGAAGGGAAGTTTTATAAGAAAAAATAAAGAAAACAGTAAATTTAATTAAATTGAAAAGGTGACAAATTTCACACTGAAAAATAAAGAGTTTAAAGTAAAATTAAGTTTTAAAGTTAATAAAGAGATTAAATAGAGTCATAGGTATTATATTGTATTCTAAACCACCAGTATTTGAAATAAATTTCGGGAGTAAAATCAAACAAAAATTGAGAAAAATCGAAAATTGCTAAGTCCCAAAAAACCACTACAAAAAGGAAAAACTAAGTGAAACTGCGGCCATGGACCAAATTCACAGGTCAAATGAAGGCGTCAGAAGGAAAATTGAAAAAAGTAAAAAATGAAAAACTTTTTCATAAAACGTTCAGCAAAAAATTAAGATTAGCATAAAAAGAGAATGGAAAATCGCACAAAAACGATTCGACTTCGAGGAGAAAGAAGACATCATGCTAATTAAGAATCTTCAAAGAAATTCAAAATCGGAGCAAAACTACAAAAGTTATTAAGACATTAACAAAGACAATAGACCACGGGAACAGCAGGCCAACGTCAAAAGAGTAGGAGGGAGAAGCCTAAGAAATTTCCGGGGGAAAGTAAAAAAGTAAAAAAACGAGATTGCGAAGAAAGTTATGGAAGAAAAAGGATGAAAATAACATGACAATTCATAAAATAATTTATACTACAAACCAGTACCAAAAAACTTTGAAAAAAGTTAAGTTTTAAGAAAGTTAAAAACCACTAAAATCAACGGTGAAAGAGGTAGGAGAAAGCCCTATATAAGCGAATGACTCGTTGAACGCGTTCTTCTCATTATAATCTTCTATTGCTGCTATTATTACTATCTTACGACCATCAAAGTGCAGTCTACATGCATCTGGACTTCAAGACTTCTACGGAGTAATCGAGGTACAGGACGATACATCAATCTGGATTTCTGATGGAATAGCGAGACGAACGACCCGAGGGAAACCTGACTACAACCAGGAACCGAACCTATAACCGCATACTACTTCAGGACGACTACAAGCAAACATAAGGTCTGTGAAAAGCGTATGTTACGTTATATTTTGTCCCCAAAATTTGCCTGAAGTTAAATTAAAAATTTTTTTTTTCATATACTGGGTTAGGTAGGATAAGTTAATTAATCTCTTGAAAGTTATTTTAAAAGTTAAATTCATAGGAATAAAGTAAATTCATTAAAAGTAAAGTTAAATTTAAAAATAAATCCAATCACATATTAAATAAGTAAAAAGATAAAGTAAATGTAAATTAGAACGTTCTGTCTATTTGTGTAATACATGTGTTAAATTAAGTGTAAAAGTTATTGTTTGAGAGAAAAGTTCCTAAAGAAAAATTGTAACATTTTAATTGAAAGTTTTACTTCAATTTTGCTTTTTGATAAATAAAATTTATCATTTATTTACAGAACAAAAATTACTTGAGTTTTAAATTACCTGTGTTGATGATTATCCATTATTATGTCCTGTGTTTTATACAATTAGTGGTAAATATATGAAAAGGTTATTAAAAGCACAAATACGTTACTAAGGCGGTTTCAGTGTTCTCATGTCTCTGAGATTTACCTAAAGGGTAAACAAGAGTTGAAATTATCAGAGCTAGTGATTTTAAATTCTGGAAGTTGTAAAATTAATTGTTGATTCGAATAAACAAATTTTATTCAAAACTAAGTTGCTTCACCTGGGTGAAAAAAGAAAGTAGCCTTTTGCCTTCCAGTAGGTGAATGTAATTTATTTTATAACAGGAAAACCAGTGTTGGCCTAAAAGTCAAGAAAGAGTATTTGACAGGTGACCTGGGGCTGAACGTTGTAAAATTGGACTCGCAACGTCTAGGCTTTCCGTTATAGTATATATGTATTCGCACACTAGCGGCCGCATTTTAAGTCAGATTTGGTCCACATTTGGTACACGTGTTGGTTGTCTATGTTGCTCAGACGAGTTGGTTAGCCAAAAAAATCCAACAACCGGAAGCACGTTTTTTGACCGGAAATAACTACTTTTAGAGATTTTCCTACGATAATGATTGTTTTTTAGAGTTTTTTCTAAAAATGTAAATGTAGGATATTATTCTACACATTTTGTTTTTTACGTGACCTTATAGCTCGTTTGGTTCCCCCAAAATCGATCAAAACGTAAATTACCATGAAAGTAGCCGGTTCAAAGCTATGTGGTGGATTTTACCGTGGGGTTGGCGTGCGAAGCAAGCAATGCATTGTGTATTGAAGATACTCCCAATACTGGGGTTGGCGTGCGAAGCACGCAATTCTTTCTGTATTGAAGATACTCCCAATACTGGGGTTGGCGTGCGAAGCACGCAATTCTTTCTGTATTGAAGATACTTCCAATATGTGGAATGGCGTGCGAAGCATTTTGCATCTATCCAGCATCGTCGTGAATAGACCTATTTCCCAAATTGTTGGTTGAAACCGTAAAAATTAGGCCTATAAACTTAATTTTGGAAATTTGCTCAACTCACGTCAGCGGTTCAGCTGCGTGGTCAAATTATTTATTATTTAAATAACTATTGTCTAGTTTTTAGTCTTGAGCGTGTAAAATTTCACAACCGATTTTAATCATCTTGGTGAGATTATGACAGGCAGTTTTGAGTTGTGTTTACAGTTTCAAATTTCTAGCTAATCTTGAAATTAGTTTAAAATCTATTGATAAATTGTCTGTACCAAACAGACAAGAAAGCAAGGTATTAAAAACATAGCAATCTATGCATATAAATAAAATTGAAGTGTCTGTCTGTGGTTTCGAAATAAATATTTTCTAAGCTGATATTATGGTTATTCACATTTTACTTAAACCTAAACATGCAATTTTTACTTTCTCCACCCTATACGTAGTATATGGAGAAAGTATTGTTTTCGTAAAAATGTTCGAATTTGAATTTTCAGTTGAATTATCTGTTTTGGTGCTCCCTGAACCCAAAAAAGTGTTTTTAGAGTGGTGTCTGTCTGTCAGTCTGTCAGTATGTATACACGACCAGAGAGGACACCATTGGTCCGATTTTCATGAAATTTGGTATGTAGGTACTACACCCTAATATCCCCAGACATTTTTCATTTTTTGGAATTTTTCATTTTTTAGGGTAATTTACCCCTAAAAACCCATAAAAACCGACAAAAATGCAAATTTCTCAAAAACGGCTCTAACGATTTTGATCAAATTTTCAGTATTTATAGTGCTTAAGATGCCAAACAAAATGACACCACCCGCTTTTATCAAAACTTCGGCGTTTTATAACTATGGGGAAATGTTTAAAAATAAACAAGTTTATGTTGTCAATCTAGCATCGCGGCGGCGGCCGCACGGGGTAGCACCATGGTAGCGATCACGGCCAGTAATTCAAAGGTCGCGCGATCGAATCCCGCCTAGGACAATAATTTTTTTATACGATTGACGTAGGTAGAATATTATTTTTTTGTTTTGTTCTAAAAAGTAATAAATAAAATGATTGAAAACAATATTATTTTGACTACAGTAAGTTGGGAGAAAGTTTGTGTCAGTTAACTGATACCGTTTATTTTATCTCTGTTTGTCCGGGCTAATCATCAGAATGGCTGAACCAATTTTGACGAAATTGAATTTGCATGTAGAGGACTTTTCAGATATTAATCCACAGACTACTTTTCATAACGGAGTTCCTATTTTAATATAGAAAAAAAAATTTAAATCATGGATAAAATTAGGGGTTTTTCAAACGGACGTGACACGCAATCATATATACATATTTACATATAAATAAAATTGAAGAGTCTGACTGTGATTTCTAAACAAATTTACCAAAATATAAAGATGCATTTTTATTTTTTGTCTGTCTGTATATTATTGTGTCAGTTTCTTTGTCCGGGCTAATCTCCGGAATAGCTGAACCAATTATGACGCAACTTTCATCCTGCATGTAAAGGACTTTTCAGATATTAATCAAGACTACTTTTCATCCATAAAATATTTAGAGTTCCTATTTCAAAATTGAAAAATAATTTACAAAATTATAGTGGTTTTGCGACGGACGTGACACGGAACTGTTATATATAAACAAAACTATTTATTTGACAAGATCGCCTGTGTTTTAATTTACTGTATTCGCTGGTTCAACCGTCATATATATATCAAAACTCATAGATAAATCAGTTTAACCGTTAATAGAGAAATATACCCGTAGGTGTTAAATACCCATCACAACCTGATTGGCAATCTTATGTTAGT
>JAGFPH010002811.1:4418-32680 GCA_018207615.1 Philaenus spumarius
AATCTCTATTGGTTGGGCTATATGTAGTTTAAACAATGCCAACTTTAATAAAATGAATTGGCAATATAAGCCATACAATCATTTTAAAATAAAGTATTAAGTGATAGTACAATTTTCCGCCAATCCTAGCTTAACCCTTTTATTTGAGTTCGTTGACGTCCGTTCTCGAGACCTACCTTCAGTACTCTCTATTTACTGTAGGAGTACTGAAGTAGGTCTCGAGAATGGAGGAACTCCGAAATGCGTCGACGAACTCAAATAAAAGGGTTAAGCTAGGATTGGCGGAAAATTGTACTCAAACTGATCATATTTATCCTAGCAAATATAATAGTATTAAGTGATACTTCAAAGAAAAATGGAGTGTCAAAAGATAAGTCGATCTAAATATTGAATTAATGATAATTATCCTCAAATGTTGCGTGATAAGTGAAACATGGATCCAAAGATTTAATATAGATCTTATCAATTTTATTGTATGTAAGATCTTAAAAATGTATTATTTTTAGGAGGACTAAAATAATTTCAAAATTGAATTAAATGAAATAAACCAAATCATAGCCAATAAGAAAAACAAGTATTATAAAACAATAAATTTTAATTTTAACCCTAGAACCGGCAGCTTTAACGAAAATGGATTTTTTGGCGTGTGCAAGCATTTATTCAAAAATTCGCCAAAAATAGTAAATGAACCCCAATCCAAAAGTGTTCCATAGCTTTTTTGTTGAGAAAGGTTCAAAGAATTTGTATATGCCAGTAAAGAAATGATAGATGTAAAATTTACTAAGTTATTAGCTCAAGAAACAAAAAATGTTCAGTTACGGAAAATAAAAGTTCAACTTTAAGTCTACATAAAAAGTAGTAAACATTTTTTGTAATTTTTTCCATAAATGTAAAAAAGTTTTGTAATTTAGTTCTAAATAGAACTGTATAAAAACATTTAACATTTTTAAATTTCTTAATTTGAAAACACGAGATTTTATGTTCCTACTGCAAGCCTGCTATCAAAAGTATGCCAAGTTAGAAACATAATTTACTAATTAATATATGCTTTACCCAAAAATGAAATATTAGTATAACAAAGTGTAGAGAATAAATCAAAGAACTGAACTATATACTCGTAAATTATCTTTTCATACAAGTGTTTGACTTAGAATTATTTTAATAACAAAAGTTAGAAAAATATAGAAAACGCTCGTCTGTACAAGATGCGCGCGCAAACTCCTATGTCTAGCCATGTTGTAAAAGTCCGTTAGGCTTCAGATTTTAACGTTAGATGAGACCGTATTAGCAGTCACTTTCCCACGGCCCTACACAATAAACTGTACAAATATAGCATATTTGGTTTACAGGGATAGTTAGCTTGAAGCATTATGTTTACAAAGATACCAAAATATCTCTAAAAAACGATTGAGGTCATACAGATATCACGTGAAATAAATAACGCTGTTTATTGGTTGGAAAACTGACCAATTGCAAGGGTCTACAAAACCCCTTACAACTTCAGAACTATTTGTCCGATTTTTGATTGGATGAAAGTTTTGGATAGGGGAAATTGTGATGAATCCATCGATACATAGGTTTAACTAAGAACACCTACTGGGCGGGCTTTAGAGATTGACGAAATTTGAGTTATTTCGTTATGTTTTGTATGAATTTTCGGGCGCCGATTGATTTGTAGAAAACTAATAAACTGCACCGATGATTACGTATGTAAATATACGTTTTAGAAAGAAATTGTAAATACAAAAATTAAAGTTTGAAACATTACCTTTCCAATTGTGTTTGTCTTTTTGAGATTGAAAGATTTTTAGTGGGTCAAATACTCAATACAATCACGCGTTACAAATGTGTTGTCATCGATCTGCCGGTTCCAGGGTTAAGATCAGAAGAAACTCCTTTCATAAAATTAGATTCTAGATACTAAGGGATACCTACCAAACAATTGAAAAAAGTTAAAAGATCTATAACTAAATAAAAATAAAATACAAATTGTATCAGTGAGCCATTATAAAATAGTTTGATTATGTATAATTTCTAAACATACAAATTAAGTGTTAAGTTGAAAATTTAAAGGGATAATTTTACACATTCAAATTTTGAGAGTACTGTAGACACAATAGAGCATAGTCCTTTCTAGCTTACCACCATAAAATCCAAAGGGATAATTTTCCATATTTAAATGTTGAGAGAACTGTAGACACAATAAAGCATGGTTCTCTCTGACTGAACCATAGAAAAATGTTTTAATACGATTAAATGAGAATTAAGAAAGAAGATATAGTCTAGTATTTCAGAAATATAAAAATTAGTTAGCATTTAAAAGCTTTTTTAATTGTGATTATTTTTTGAAATATCTATATTTTGAACAATATATTAATTTGATCTATATTATCTAAGTTTAAATTTTATTTATTTATTAGCCATAAAACAGCAGATACAGAACAAATATCCAATCCCAGATGACATGTCAATGCAATTCAAAATATTACAATATACAAACTTTTAAAAGTATACATAACAAAATTAATACTACAATATAAAAGTACATAAGCCTACCATCATTTTTTAAACAGAAACTACACCTCCAAAACTGCCATAGGCAATCCGATCATTCTGCAGCAAAAACTCCACGACTAAATAGAAATATTTTTTCGACATATATGTCGCTAATATCTTTTTGAATCTATTAACTTTTTAAATTTGCTTAAAATAACTGGGAATTTTATTGCATATATCAATACATCTATAATTTGGTGCATTCTCAAACATTGTTGTCTTAATTATAGGACAGTTGAACAAATGTTTACATTTAATCTCTTTAATTTTTAAATCTATTTACTTAAAACTTCTCATGCAAGAGGGATTTGCTTCAACTTCTCAAATTTGGTGGATGTTCCCAGTAATGGCTACTTTATATAGTTAAAGTAAAATAAAGATTGGCACAACTTAAGTGCTGTCAGGGTCGCTACGTTCTTAAGATTACTTATTTTTATTGATTTATTCATACTTATATTTATAACGCAGCAATATTTATGATTTACAATTCTTATTGATGATTCTACTATTATAACAATGCAATTTATCCACACAAAGGTGTACATTTATAAAATCATCAATCTTATTACCCTTAATCAATCAAGTCCCAAGACGAAGCACTCTAGATATAAAACAACTGGCTTACACCTTTATTAGTAGTATCTCAATGAAATAATGAATGATCACAATATCAGTTTGCTCACCTCTCTGTTTAGTAGTTTAATTTCCAGCCTGGCTATGCCCGACTTCCAGAATATGCACCTTGCTCATCTCCGTGAGCTGTCCGCTCGATTCTCCGGCGGACCCCGATCGCGTCTTCAAAACCACTCGCCTACCGATGAGCAGAGCCTCCGGCCGTCACTGTGTGTGTCTCCTAAACCACTAACCTCGTTTTTAGGTCAGGGGAGAGTTTATATAATCTACCGGGTCATTGCACTGCTAGTAGGCAGTAGACAACCCTACAAATTATACTTGCCGGGGTTAAGTAGGCCTATGCTAGTGTCAACTATTGCAACATTTTTTTATATGTTTTGCAACTACCTTCTACTTTCTACCGTCTTCATTAGCCTTAAGTGCAAAACAGCAGGAAGTTAAACCAAAAAAAAAAAAAAAAAAAAAAAAACATGTACATACATTTATTCCTAGCAGCGCCAAATTAAACAGAAAGGAAGAACCTCTGCCGCAGAGTGTGACAATAAGAATGCCAAATAATTTATATTTTTTTAAAACATTTAAAATTGCCCTGATACATTTTTCCTTTTTTTTTGCTTGAAGGCGAAAAACCTGGACACATCACCTGAGCATTAAAATATTGCTCCTAAAATCTAAATATAAACAAAATTACAAAAAAATTATAACATTTACGATTGAAAATAATTAACAATATAAATAAAACTGCTTCAAACCTTTAAATTAGATAACAAGAAAAAAAATAGAAAGAAACAATAAACTTAAAACTAATGGGGGTTCCTCGGTGGAGAAGAAGTGCTTCGATACGGCGAAGACAGGGGGAGAGACAACCCAACCCCATGGTATCTTTTTTTTGATGAGTCAGCTGAAGAATTTGAAGGTTCAGGAACAGTGTGTACGATCCCCAGTCCCAGGGACCGGGATATGTATCTTTTCTAATACCTCCAGCAGGATTGATGTTAAGCTTATTGGCCAAAAGTCTTAGGGTTAGTATAACTCACTTTTCCTCGTTTTGGTATAAAAACAACCATGATATTCCACAAGATTGTGGTATAGCTATGCTTGTCCTATACAGTCCACAGAGCACCGTCTGCATGCTATCTGTAATTTACTGGAGGCAGACAGGTCTAATAACATCAATCCACAGAGATGTTCCATCAAATGTTACTGCCCATTTCATCCGGCTACATGTTGCTATATGACTGGCCAATTTCTGATTTTAAGGTTTAGTATTGCGTCCAGCATAACTGATACGTGTCAGTCATATACCCTATTTGCCACCTTTTTAGTGCTCAGAGGTAGGTCAATAATCTCCCTTCTTCTGACCCTAGTTACAAAAGTTCGTTCATCACCTTCATGATTATGTAATTTAATAATAACTCACCCTTTTATTAGTGTCTGTACGCTCACACCATGTTGTGTGCATACCACGATTAGGTCTACTCATTCCCCGGCATAATTTACGAAATCCTGCACTCATCTTGGAAGTGGTCCACTTCCATTATCATACGAAAAGTAAGCCAATGGTAGTAGCAGCATTTTTCACAGGTCCTCCATGGCGAGCCTCAGCACGTTGTTCTGAACAGTGTTCTATAATAGGTACAAAAATTAGTCTCTTATCTACTAATATGCATGTTCTATGTCCATTATCACATTGAGCAATCACTAACCTGCCTCTTGTGTTTCCCAGTCCTAACACTTTGCCCTGTCTCATCCAGAGCTCCTGTATTAGGACTGGGTCCAGTCTCCCTGCAACAAATACATACAGCGTTGCTATGCTGTAGATTTATCTGGAGGATTCTTCCGGTCTTATCGTCACTTACTTGAAGGAATTTCTGGAGTGCCTGTTCTAGGACCAGGTACACTTTCCATCCTTTGGTTCTCAGCTTTTTTGCCAATTTCAACAATTTGCGCTAATTTTAAGAAAATCTGGTTTGCAGTAAAATTTTAAATACTATGGTGAATGTCTGCAAAAGAGATCGACGCCAAAATACAATTTGCACCAATTTAATGAAATTCCGGTGTTAAAATGTCATTTAAAATACCACAGTGATTGTCCGCGAAAGAAAACGATACCCACATAAAATTAGTGCTAATTTAATGAAATACCGATGTTAAAATGTAATTTAAAATACCACGGTGAACGTCTGCAAAACTACCACTGAGTAAATTTTTCGCTAATTTTATGAAATACCAGCATTAAATATAATTTATAATACCTGAAAATCTCAGAAAAAATAATCTGGCTGTTGTAAATTCTGGGAAAAGTGTTAATTAAATGTTGTTAACTGCGGGAATCAATAACGTGTGAATCGTAGGCATTTCGTCGGTATAATGTAAATCTTGGGAATGTTAAATTGGTGTTTCACTATGTAGGCATGGTTTTTTAAGTGTTGTGAGCATTAATATGTATGTTAGACTTAGGACTGCGTAGGACGTGGAACCCATTTACAGTAGTAGGGGGAGCTAGTCTGCAATCCCTCGTGTGGAGAATTCCCACACATATTTCCCACTTCTTGAATCCACTGTTAGTATACGTTTTTATTCCGTAGTACAAATAATTTATTATGATATTATTTTATTTTGTTGTTGAATTAATATTGTAATCTCTTAATTAAAGGACAAACACAATTTTTTTGTAAGTTCTACAATTTTTTTATTGAGTCTTGCCGATCAAGGTTTCGCCCGTGACGGCATTGACGAGGCAGTTTTACAGACTGAAGAATATTAGAAAACAAACGTGTTTAAAACATAGAACAGTCACTCACAACAAAGAAAAAGGAAAGATAGTGGAAGGGGGCGTGGGGTGAGTATGGTCATAAGGTTGACAATGGGTTTAGTAGAGGCGAGTTGGACAAAAATTCTACCTGATCGTTAAGTACTAGGCTAAATTATACTAGGCTAAGAGATTATTTTGTACAGATGTTAGCTTAGTACTTAACGATCAGGTAGAATTTTTGTCCAACTCGCCTCTACTAAACCCATTGTCAACCTTATGACCATACTCACCCCACGCCCCCTTCCACTATCTTTCCTTTTTCTTTGTTGTGAGTAACTGTTCTATGTTTTAAACACGTTTGTTTTCTAATATTCTTCAGTCTGTAAAACTGCCTCGTCAATGCCGTCACGGGCGAAACCTTGGTCGGCAAGACTCAATAAAAAAATTGTAGAACTTACAAAAAAATTGTGTTTGTCCTTTAATTATAATGGAATTCTACCAAGTACCTTCGGTCGTCACTATCAATCGTATTGTAATCTCTGCTTAACTTCTTACATTGTGGAAATCGTCTTAACCTTGAAATAGCTTCAGTGATTCTATTGCTAGTAACATGTATGGTTTATAAAAAATGGTGTATAAACTATAGATGGTTTGACTGTTTTAGTGATGAATGTGGAATTAGAGTAATAAAATTAGGTTACATACCTTATATATGTCCGTCTACAGTCCTAAATTCAGTCCTTATGTGAAGGGACTATCGATTTCGGAGTTCATGTCTCCATTATCAAGTCAAGTAAAAACACACATTAAACAGCACTTGTCATGGTCACACTTAACATAACACTACACAACACAAAACACTCAAACAAATAACACGTGATAAAAACATATGTACATCGTTGGCCAACGGACGTGACTCGACTGACTGTAATGCAGAACTTCTTATCAACCTACCCCCGTTTGTTTGACTGCTTGTAGAAATATTTAAACTTATCGGTTTGCCCTATTTGTGTGTATTGATACGTTCAATGGTGTTAAACAATACGTTATAACAATACTTGAGTTTGTCGTTGAGAACATTATCCCTATCATACTTAAAAGCATTATATATATGTAATTCCTCAAAGGTGTTCATAAGTAATGACTTTTTACATATATTTAAAATATCTACATTGGTTTTGAAACTTTCAATGTTGTGGTTGGCTTGTACCAGGTGTTCAGCAAATTTGGATTTTTGTATTCCCATAGTGGAATTAGACATGACAAGAAGATGTATCACAAATGCCTAGGCATATTATTTCCATATTTAGTGTGGAATCTTTGATGCTCAGTATCAACATACCCCATTTGTGTAAATTCCAAAACAAAGAACGCTTTTTATATAACTCAATCTTTTTCAACTTGAACAACTATCATACGGAATAGGTTAAGTTAAAATGAATCTAATACACACAAACAAAATTTGTGACCAAGTACTTTCATTGCTACAAGTGATTGATTACGTAACATTGTTTATAAAGTTATTTAGGGTTATCTACTAATTTTATTGCAAATGTGCTTAAATAAAGGATCTACAAAAGTATACTGATACTAGAGATGGACGGACATGATGAAACTATAAGTGTTCTATTACCACTGCATAGTGATAGAATGGAGAAACATTTATAACACTTGGCTGAAAACTGCAAATGTAATAGTTACCCAAAAGTTGTCCTAACAATATAAATTATAAGTATATTCCAGTTTAAATAAAAGGTTTAGAAGCTCATTTGTCACCTAGAGTTATTTTTATTATTTTTGAACCAGTATGTGTACTAGTTTAATTATTGTTACAGTTGGGAGGGCAAGTTAAAAGACTTAACAATTTAGTCAAAGACTTAAGAAACAAGTCTAAAATGAGCCAATCACAAGTCCATGTGCTCTTAGATGAACGAGCGGACTTTTTAGCACAAATTCAAGATCAGGAACGAGACATTAATGCATTGAACCAAAAACTTGGACACGCTGAGAAGGAGAATGCGGATCTAACAAAGTGCCAGGTATTCTTCCTGTATATCTTGTTCTTACCTTTACCTCTATTGTATATTTCATGTCAATTTCATTAGATAATTATCGAAGAACTCTGTCTATAATTTTTGGTGTTCTTTATTAGTCTATGTTAAAAGATGTGATTTTTTAAAAGATAATCTTTGAAACTACAGCCATACATTTGACACAACATTTGGTTTTTGATTAGGAAAATCCTGTAAAAGTTATTTTGCCGACTTTAAAAACATATATTGAAATAGGTATATATTACCTGTTACACTGTCTATCCAATCCTTGATTATTTGTTGTGATTACCGCCGTTTCGGGTTTATTCCATCTTCCGGTCACTTATATCACATACAAAAATACACATTTAAAATCACTTGTCTCTCACTAGTGAGGTCGTCGAAAACACAATAATTAGTTATACACAAAAACACAGTACACAAAACACAAATTACGACATGAACTACGAACATGTTGCCTAGGACCTGGTTAACTAGCTACTCAAAACAACATTAAACTACTAACATTAGCAACAACATTAACATTAGCTACTAATGAAATTAAAAAATATATTCAAATTTTTTTAAATTCTCAGGATCGCTTATAGTGATTCCCTGGCAATTTATGTAAAATCTTAGGTTTTTGTACGACTAAACACTAACCATTCTGGTTGCGTGTTACTGTCAATTAAGTATCACGGTTAAGATAAATGTATTTAGTATTTTATTATTCATAATGCGGACAGGCTATTTAATTCCTGTCATCACCTCCCAAATGGATGTTTGTAAGCACCCTACTAAACAATACCTGGTTTTACGATCCTTAAAATCATTTTGGACGACTTTTTCTTGACCTTCACTGCAGAACTGAAGTATAAAGTAATTGGCTAGTTTCACAGATACATAGCCAGTATTCTCATCATCCCTTTACAATAGGCAAAATTGACATTCATCGGTTGCAATCCTGCCCATGTATGGAAACATTCATTATCTATGGGATCTAGGGATCTAACCCACCATCGGATACTAGAGTGATTACTGTTACACCTAAACCGAGACCAATCCCATGTATATGAGATAGAATCAAACGGCAATGTCAAGAGAGTATTCCTATCATTAGTCTGCAGAGTGGGCTTCTTTCTTTCTGTATTTTTACTCTATCTAGCCTTATAAATATTCTGCAATTTAGTTTATTTCATAAACAAAAATACTGTAATACATAAATTAAATCTAACTAATTACAAACTAATAATTAACACGAGTTTAAAAGATTTTTCTGTTTATTCAACACAGGAACAGAAATTATATATAAACTCCAGACGATTTGACAGATCAGGACCAAATTTGGTATAGAGCACAACAGGGGTGCTTACGCCATAAAAATTACTTTGGTTACTCCCGTTTAATGGGCGACTACCCTAACATAACAAACACTAATTCACCTGTTTTCCATGAGACTATAGAGCTAAAATTCGACACATTCGTTTCTTATGTGATACATAACAACCCTTAAACCAAAAATATTATTCGTATACTTTCCTTGAAGCTATAGAACTGAAACAAGTAAATTACTCGCATTTCACTCACTTTTGTCTAAGGGGCAGTCACAAAAAGTCATTATTAAATAGCTGATGAGGCATTTTGTGAATTGTCCTACTTTTAAGTTATAGTTACTTTACAAAATTAAAAACCTGAATATGTAAAATGTCAACTAAAGTGACTAGAACTAGACGTCTGAAAGTAAATGTACTTAAACTTGCAACGATATGCGTTACAAAAATAAAAATAATTAAAAGTGTAATGTGTAAAAAAAATGAGGTTCGGTAAAAATTTCAAAAAATAAAAAAAATTAGGTTTTTAAATCAAAAATAAAATGCTATATGTGGATTATTCAATAATGATTAATATCTCTCCTTCATCTCCTTCATTTATTCACCTTAAAACCAAAAGTCGTCGCTCATGTAATATCTTAAATCATTAAAACACCTCTTAGGCCTATTGCCTTAATTCAATAATAAAGTCACCATTTACCTAAACTCTCCATAACATTTCTCACCTAACTTCAACGTAGAATAATACCTTATGCTCCTCCTTACTTTAACTCACCTTACTTTCAAAACCTTAAAATCACCTTCACTTAACTCCCACAATAATAATAAAAAAAAATAATAATCATAGTATTTGTAATAATCCACAAATAACCTCACTTATGCTCTGTTAGCATCTATCTATTCATAATTGTCAATTACTGAGAAATATTTATTAATTAATTTGATTTCCTCAGGGGTGGAAACCTGGCTGTTAGAGTACAAGCTAAATGGATATTCGTGGCTGTATAAAGAAATTCAAGACATTGTGGCAACAACCTTTGTTTACTCAAACATATTTAAAAGTGAATGTTTACAACAATAAAAAGATATCAACATCATAATACAATTATACAAACAAATCAATAAACTATTTACAATTACATAAAATTTGGTCAGCCCTATCTCTCAAAAAAATGACGCAACAGAAATTAAAAGAAGTTACTTTTTAAAATAATCAAAACTTTTATACTCGCAGACTAAAAAATGTGTCCTATGGCCATTATTACTTACTGCGTTACTCGTCGCACTGTTATTTACCTAGGATTTTTTGTCGTTAACACAATTCACACAATATGTCCTGAAGCCTATCGCGCGTTACTTTTGTTGAAGCACATGGTACAGTTATAAGTTGAAAATCACTTGATTTATACGATCAAATTTAGTTCTTAGGTTAACACCAACTCCAAAGTCTCTATTCTTCACTTTGTGACCAAACTTGTCACCATCTCGAAGAAAAAACTACATTTTATGTGGATTATTCATCGCCGGCCTTATACAACGCATACCAACAGCTACGCCATCTTGTTAGCGGTCTCTCGTTCCAAAACGTTATCTCGCGTTACCAATTGCTTCATGCGTGTGTTTTGTCACCTACACAAGTTGATGCCAAGCCTTCTCTATTTGAATTGCTTCCACGCTCATTATATATGGAGTTTCTTACTATGCTGGTATCTTGATACATATGTCTAAATTGTGTCATATTTTGTTATTGTTTTTATTATTAAACTGTTTATAATTTTAACTATTGCTTTATACTGTTCACCTCAAACGCACTACTCGTTGAAGAAAAATCTCTTATATAGTTTTCACATTTTACATACGTTCATATTTTAATATATTCTTTAAGTCTGCTTTTATATTACCTACTTTTACAGTCTGCTTATATTTTTTTTTTATTTATTTATTAAAAAAAATGATTCTACTGTAATTATTTTGCGTCATTAAGAAATATATATATAAAAATTATAAATGGTTACTATTATTTAAGTATTGCGTCATTTATTTATTTAGACCAAACCTCTGTGCTTTTAGACACTATAGGAAACTGCTGATTTATTTCTTATCGTATATTTTCTCTGTGACATGCCTGTTAGTGTTACAAACTTAAGAGTTGCTTGCTAAATAATTTATATTTTCATCTTAGTCAACAACAGAGTAACTATAAGATAACAATTGAAATAAAGTTATAAGCTTTCATCTACTGCTGGCAGTTAATGTTATGTAATAATTAATTTAGCATTTATATAGACCTTTGAATACTGGCAGTTAATGTTGTTATAATTTGTAATCTAGTCTAATAGTTTGCATTTTTATAAACCTTCGACTGCTGGCAATTTTGTTTAATTAGTTACCTAGTCTAATATTTTGGGTTTTTTTACAATTTAATTGCTTATTGATGTGTTTTAAAATGAAGTAATTAAATATACTAGTTAAATAATATATATACAGTAGAACCCCTCTTAACCTGCCACGGATCTACCGGTCCTCCGATTAACCGGCCTACCCATGGAACAACAGAGTTTTTTTCTCTTATAGATTGTATTAACTGGCCGAAGTCTCAAACATTGATTGTTTGACGGACATTTCCTGCAAAGTAAAGCGGGATGACGCAACGTTAGGTGTGCAATGTGTTAGTGTTGTAGCAGGCAGAACAGGGGAAGGGTAGCGTGAATTTGATTCCCCTCTTGCTTCCGAGGCAACTGTATTTTTTCTTAGAATCTTTGTCGGAACCTTTACTGAATTTCGTGGGAGCAAAATTCTTGAAAACAGGAGGGGAGAAAAGGAGGCGAGGGAAGGGGAGCAGAATGGGGGAGGAGGAAGTTACTGTACTTTCGTCTTTCAGTTTTGTTCTTGCCTTTGGCCGGTTATGATCTGTTAAATAAAAATGAGTGAGTTAAGTAAAAGGAAACGTGTGATGGTCTCGTTTGAGACAGGGTCAAAAGTGCTAAAAAGACTAGACAGCAGGGAATCGGTAAAAAAGCTCTGTTCAGAGTTCAATATTACCTCCAACCATTGGTGACGAAACAGACGATCGATTGCAAAAATGTGTTCAAAGATTGGGTCTGAAAAATCTTGCAGTTCGGTACATTAATAAAAAACCAGTTTGTGACATCGTCGACGAAGCTCTTTGGATGTGGTTCGTTCAAGAACATCGGAGAGGAATCCCATCAGTCGCCCAATTTTGATTGAAAAAGCACGGTAAAATTGAGAATGCACCAGCTTTCTGCTAGTCAGGGATGGCTTGATCGTTGGAAAAAATGCCATGGGATTCGTTTTGCTCACATAAGTGGTGAAAAAATGTCAGCAAATGAATCAATTGCTCATGAATTTCTGACAACATTTATGGAAGTGATCGACGGTGATCACCTAGTCCCTGAGCAGGTGTACAACATGGACAAAACTGGGCTTAATTTTAAAATGTTGCCAGATAAAACTTTTATATCAAGTCAAGAAACATCTGCGCTTGGGTTTAAAAAAAAAAAAAACGGATCACCGTTGGTGTTTGCTCTAATTCAGCTGGGACTCATATAAAATTCCTCTTTTCGTGTTAGGGAAGTCTGCTAACCAAAGCGTTTAAGAACTTGAATATCTTAACTTATCCAGTGTATTAAAGGTCCCAAAAATCAGCATGGATAAACTCCAATTTGTTTGAAGAATGGTTCAACTTTGAATTCGTCCTAAAAGTGAAGGCACACTTAAAGAGCAAAAATTTACCAATGAAAGCAGTCCTTCTTCTCGACAACGTTCCAACTCGCCCCACTTAAGTGACGTGGATGGGATGAAAATTATATTTTTGCCTCCAAATGTTACCACCTTGGTATAGCCTATGGACCAAGGAGTGATAAAGAGTTTGAAAAGACGGTACCGACTTACTTTCTGAAATTTTAACCTTGGAGAGGCTTGGCTTTAAAAAATCTTTGAAAGTTAAAGAACAGAAAAAAATAACTGTTTTTTTTTAAACAATAATACAGTATATGTACATTCAGTTTTCAAAGTTTATCTAAGTTTAAAATGTTTAATTTGTTGGTGTTTATGTATGTACATACAATAAAATGAGTTGCAATAACGTCTTTGCTTGTATGTTTAAGAATTATGTAGGTTATTTTTGAACAAAAATCAATTTTTTACGGGAACCTCGGATCAACCGGCCAAACAGGTAACCGGCCAGGATCTCGGTTCCGACCAGACCAGTTAAGAAGGGTTCTATTGTAGGTTAATAAAATATTACCTGTTACATGTCCGTCGAGTGATTTTCTTTTTGTGCTAAAAACACTACCGCGGTTTCAGATGATTTCACTCATCCATCATCAGGTGTTGAAATTATCACTCACACGAGGTCGTCAGTCGTGTGACTGAATTAAATTCAGTGATTCGGGGGACCTTTCCACAATGTAGTGAAATAAGTCTAGCTTTGAACTTTCATTTGGTAACTCTCTTGAAAAGATTAAATAATTTGATCACGCAGCTGAACCGCTGACGTGAATTGAGAGAATTTCCAAAATTAGGTTTATATATGTTACCAGAATTATGTTTATGTTGACCTGAATAGCTGCCTACATGTAAGAAATATATTAGTCGAATTTGTTTGCACCTAAGCCTCCAGCCCTGGCACTCTTCCGTTCCGCTCGCAGCGGGAAAACTCCATTTGAGTTTACACCTTGACCTTGCAGCCTCGGATTATGGACTGTTTCGCTTTGCTCGTAGCAGAGTTTGTATCCCAGCCGTCAGCTTTGGATCAGAAGCTGCTTTCACAGTAAAATTCCCCATCGGGATTTGAACCGGAATTACGTTTTGATAGATTTTAGAGCTATAAGGTCGCGTAAAAAAAGAAAATGTGCAGAATAATCTCCTATACTAATTTTTTTAGATAAAACACCAGAAAAGTTACACTTTAGTGCGAAAAATCTTAAAAAACTGCGAAGACATACGTACAAATATATTAAAATTTTTAATGACACCCCAAAATGTGTTCTGGGGACCATAAATGGTGCTCATTGACCACTCCCAACCTTAGGCCTCACAATAAGAGTCACTGCAATTGTTCATCTTTCCTACAGAAATTTGCAAATAAAAACGAAATAATATGTTGATTAAATATGTTTAATATGTTATTGGATATTTGTGATGTCATGTTATGGGAAAACTAAGGCAAATCTAACAATACTTCTGGTGTCCAAATCAGGTAAAAAGGGTCAAGATTAGGTTTACATGAAAGTTGATCACATTTGAATAAAATTCTAACCGAAAGCACTTATTCTATAACGTTAGACGTTATAAAAAAATTAAAAAAATAATGAGTCGAAAAAAATTCTAAGTAAAAAATTTTCCATTTAATAAAAAGATTATATTTGAATTATCCTTTGTTTAACACTCACCTTATTATTTAATTTCAATAAAAAACACTCTTTGTTCAATCTACTTTACTTTAAAATCAAAAACAAACACTTAACCTCAAAAAACTTACTTTGTTTACCTTTAAAACATCTGTCAATCCTTCACATATAATTCATCTATGCAATATGACTTCATCTGTGTCTACATTGCTTTGTCACGCCTATCTACGTCATAGTGCAAAGACTATCTTACATAGTCTTGCACCATACGTGGCAAGCATTTTCTCCGCTAAATAATCTTACATGCGTCATATCTTATAAGTATGCATATTGTATTTTACACAAAACATTTTACTTTAATTTGATCTTCCGGGGTGTGTTTCGTTACTGCTAAAGTACTCGCTACATGGACATTTGTAGCAAACAATGAGATTCAAGACATCGTGACGAACAACTTTGAACGTTTATTGAAACATATTAGAAATTATTAAACAAAAAAAAAAAAAAACAAAAAATGAATACATACAAAACATAGTGCATAATCAAAATATCTTATAACCAGGGTGGCTAGCGACAGGGAAAACATGGAAAACCTGGAAAAGTCAGGGAATTTTACTTTTCTGGAAAAATCAGGGGAAAGTCAGGGAATTTTGGTTAATGTCAGGGAAAAATAACATTTCTAAGGAAAATAGTTAAAAATAACTATTTCAAATCATAGATTAATGCAATTTTTAATTGAGAAAATAAACATTAAAGATTAGATGAACTTCTATATTAAACAATAAGAAAACTGCTTATTCTGATACGTAAAAACATTTATTGGCCAGTTACGAGAGTGATTGTGGCCACTTGTTCCAATGCACTTGTTATGTTATGTCCTTCAAACCTTTCTCTATAGATGGATTTATTTAACGGCGACCTGCGCGGAAAATTTTGCGCATGTAGGAAAGGTAGGTAAAGGTTCCCCACTACCGCGGACCTTGTATTTGCTGCTGAGATCTGAAAGAGGAGATGGCTGGGGGATGGGGTTGCGTCGGCGCACGAGGTGCGCGATGGTGGGGAACCTTCACCTACCTCTCCTACATGAGCAAGATTTTCCGCGCAGGTCGCCGTCTAATAAATCCATCTATAGCATGCAGTTTCTAAAAATGTTAGTTTTATTATTGAATGTTTTCGAATTTGGGTATCTTTGTACCAATTAATTAAATATTTAATGCAAATCTGTAACCGGTAGTTAGATTACAAAAACCAATTAGTTATTTCTTTTGTTATAATATAATTTGAGTAATTGATTGTTTAATTTAATATTTATAGTCATAAATGTGTAATTTACAACTGCTAGTGGTTGGTACAGTAATATAGATAGTATTAAATATTTAACTGTTATAATATTACCGTGTTTAATTAAATATTGAGTGAATTCCCTAAAATTAGATTTTCTCACCAATATAATTTGATTAATTTACTAAAACAAAATTAGCATGGTTTTGTTTGTGCTTTTTCTAAGTTTGGTAAGGGAAAAAGTTATTTAGTCAGGGAAATGTCAGGGAAAAGTCAGGGAATTTTAAAAGGTCATATCACTATCCACCCTGTATAACAATCTTAGCCTGTTTTGAAAAAAGAGACGCAATTTTATTTTAACTTATCAAAATTTTGAATTATATCTGCAGACTAAAAGAAAATTTTACATAGTTTACTATTTGTCCAAAACGTACAATCACATAAAAATATAGTTTTATACTTGCGTATTTTTCGATGGGCCCATAAAACACTGTTTATTAATTTATATCACAAACTTAATCCACTTTATCGTTGACAAACGTTGGTACCATGGTACCAAATCTTTATCTGCCCACATCCTCACAATCACTCGATGCAATTCACAAATTCTCTGTACTACTTTTGTACACACTGCAGCGATTAAGCTTATAAGGGCTACTCTTGCTGTCTATTGTTTTTTTTTTTTTTTTTTTTTTTTTTTTTTATAGTATGATATTTACAAAGAATGCTATGATAAGTCATTTGCCTCGGCTGATGTTCAGAACATATATTAATTATATATAATGTTATCATATGCTATTCTTGTGCCAATAATATTTTTTATTTAATAAACAAAATTTTAAGCTTGATTCCAAATTTGACTCTATAATCTCAGGGCGTTCCCGTGTAAACTAAGGATTGTCAGAATTTGTTGTGGTAGTGTTCTGAACTTATGAATTTTGTATAACCAACTTCCATAAACCCATTTCTTCATTATTTATAATATTTCAGTTAAAACCACATAAAAATTGTCAATATATTTTAAGCTGTTTGAAATGTTACCTTTGATGGCTGAATGCCTTGTACAAATTTTGGTTCTCTACTTCAATAACAAATACAATCTTGGATTATAATACTTTTCAATATTTTTTGCACAATTTCAAAATTAAATAAAAACAAATATTGTCTTCCTCCAGGCTACATTGTGAGATAACCCAACTTGTTAAATCAAAACTTAAAACAATTAATTCCTTATCCAAAACAAAACAAATAAACGAAATATATTTTCTTATGTTTTTTACAAACTTACCCTAACAAATAACACATACATAATTTTTTTAGAAACCAAGTGAGTTTCTAGTTGTTCTAGTTGTTACAGAGATATTTAAAATGTATTTAATTCAATTTTATGTTTTTACTTTGAATCTCTTAAATTTATCATAACGCCTTGTATTCATCAACAATTTTGTTTCATATTATTTGTTCCTTGATTTTCAAAGTTAATCATTTTATATTTATTATCCTTAAAACAAAAACCTTTCTATATGAAAACAGCATACCACTGATTACGTGAAAAATGACCCCAATGATAATAGTAAGAGTGAGTATCTTTGGTTAGTTGTAAAGCTCACGTCTCAATTCCTTGGCTGTTAAATCCTGACGCTTTATTTTCCTGGACTCGTCTCGTTGTCAATCGGGTTGGTCAGGCGACTCTCCCGATGCTTGTAGAATTCCTGCTGATGTTGTCTTCTTTGTTTGATTTGCTCTGGTCCTCGGTCCGTGAAGTTATGTGATGCTGAAGTCTGCTGAGGTCTTCTTATATATTGGTTGTCAATAATTCCATTTTTACCCAATCTCAAAATTTGTAATAATAATTATTTATTGAAATATATATAGTACTTTTCACTAAACAGTCATAACTTCATATTTTCAATAAAACCGTAGAATCAACAATCAACAGTTTATTAACTCGACGAACAACCAATTCGATATTAACAAAATTTGTAATAATTAATTATGCAAATGTATATAGTACCTTTCACTAAACAGTCATAACTTCATATTATCAATAAAACCGTAGAATCAACAATCAACAGTTTATTAACTCGACGAACAAACAATTCGATATTAACAAAATTTGTAATAATTAATTATGCACATTTTCACAGAACCAATTTCTTACTTCTTTATAACGGAAACAAAAATTTGCCAGCCTCTCTCTTTTCAAACCTGTTGGAACCCCTTACCCAAAACCTCGTGGTCCTTTCCATCTGGACCTCCGTTGTACTCTCCCCTCCTACCGCTAAGTCAGGGATAGCAACCTTGCAATACATTTCAAAGTATAGATCAATTAGCTGAATGTATTAAATGCATTCAATTTCCTATCAATTACAAATCTAATTGATTTTCCTTATTATGTAATAAATATTTAAACATTTTATATTTCTAAAATCCATTTTTTTGTTTTATTTAATTTATACAATGATTCGATTAGTTGAACGTATTTTGGCTAACCTGATTTTAGTTTCTTAAGAACTGGACAACTGCCGTGACGTCAGCTGTTTGTCTAACTTTCAATCAGCTGGCTTTGCACAAACAGCCAAGGTTCATGTCAAGCCCGTTTAACGTTCTTATCGGTTACTAGCAAAATAATTCAAACTAACTTCGTTTACTATTTTAAATATTATTTCTGATACTTTACAATTTCAATCTTTTGCCTTAAAAATGCATATATTCCATTTATTACAATAATACCATTTTAACAAACATAATCCAACTTTTGGACTAATAAAATCTAAGAAATTTAGTAAAAATTCACATCTTTTACCACAATCTCTGTGGATCACCATTTAGACACAACTATCAGTCGCCATATTTTTCGCCAGAGTGAAGAAGTACAACGCCTTCCGAAAACTTCGTTGCTGCTTATCAGCACTGCCATCTGTATCTTTTTTTTCTTTTCTTTAACTTGTAACTGTAGACACCTGTAATATATTTGATTATTTTTTATATTGTCCTTTTGTGAATTATGTTAAATATATTATAACTGTTCATTATATGATTTCTTTTTTAATTCATACTTCATTTTAATACGCACTGTTCTTTTTACCAATGTTTCAATTTTCACACAAGTATATAACGCACTTTTGTTTACCAATGTATTTTCTTATTTATTAAAATTTAAGTCTGCTTTTAGTTTTATATATTAAAGTCTGCATTTTTTATCTTTACATATTTAAGTTATTAGAATTTATTTGTTTTGTGTCTTTGATTTGTTTATACATATATAAATATAATTTACTCGATATTGATTACTAGATCTTGCTTCTCTTATCTTACTAGACCCTTCACTCTTTGTTTCTTTACTATGTGAATTTACTTGTCCCATCATATCTCTCTCTCACATGGGTTGCATGTGTCTCAATTCTAACAGACTAGTATTAGATATTGCAGTTTGTAAAACACATCTTACATTATTAGGATTTCAGTCACATATTAAAATAATTTTAATACTTTTACATCTTGATAATAATTTATACATATTGTAATGCATTTAAAATATTCACTTTAATTTATTGCTTGACAAGTGTTCTTTGTAATTCCTTTTATATCATAACTAGCTGACCCGTACGGCGTTGCCCGTGGTGGTTGGTATTTTCAGTCTTTTTAACGTAATTGTATTATTTTTAAGTGTTCAGTCAGTGAGTGGTATTTGGCTTTTATATATATAGATCTTAAATAATAAAAGCACATTGTCATAATAATAAAAGATCTGAAATTATGATTTTAGTAACTTTGATCCCCCCAAACCCCTCCAATCCCAAATTTCATTCCAATCCGTTCGGTAGTTTTGAAGAAATCGTTTTTTAATAACTTTAATCCCCCCAAACCCCCCAAAATTTCGAATTTTTTCAAACCCTTTCTTAGTGAGCGTCTATGGCCCTAGAGGAAGCTACATACCAAATTTCATTCCAATCCGTTCAGTAGTTTTGAAGAAGTCATTTTTTAATAACTTTGATCCCCCCCAAACCCCCCTAAAATTTCGAATTTTTTCAAACCCTTTCTTAGTGAGCACCTATGGCCCTAGAGGAAGCTACATACCAAATTTCATTCCAATCCGTTTGGTAGTTTTGAAGAAGTCATTTTTTAATAACTTTGATCCCCCCAAACCCCCCTAAAATTTCGAATTTTTTCAAACTTTTTCTTAGTGAGCACCTATGACCCTAGAGGAAGCTACATACCAAATTTCATTCCAATCCGTTCAGTAGTTTTTGAGAAATCGTGATGAGTGAGTCAGTGGGTTTTGGCTTTTATATATATAGATACCCTTAGTAAAACTATTAAAATTGTTTGTTAAATGTTTCTTATTTTGGATATGTTGATTGTCAAGGGATTGAATGACAGCTAAAGTAATCATTGATTTTTAGACAGATGTGCCAAATCCGTCCAACAAGGCTGTGTATGATCTAGACGACCCTAACAGACCACGATTCACAACTACAGAGCTTAAGGAGATTCTTCATGAGCGAAACGAACTTAAAGCAAGAGTTAGTGATTTAGAAGATGAGTTAGAAATGTTTCGTCCCCGGAGAGTGGAATCGTATGTTAACTTTCCAAGATTTATAAGATACTGCATGAAACTAACCTGGGCACAGAAACATTTAATCCATGCACAGGAGGGGTAGATTGCTTGTATAATAGCTTTTAGAGTAGTTAGATTAGTAATAGTAGAAAGTACTAGTAGTTAGTCTGTAGTAAGAAAAATATTTAATTTTAATGTTACATGGTCCATAAATTAAGCATGTACAATCTGGTAACACACAATGAAACCCACACATACACTCAGGCAACTAGCTTCCAATATACAGTGTTTGTCTTGCTTCACCATTCGGCTGGTGTGTTAGATGTGCAGCATGATTGGTTGAGCATTTTACTTTGTTTGTCATTTGCTTTTACAGTAAAACCTCTTATATCCGGATCAATGTGGCGCCGGGCGATCCGGATATCAAAAAATCCGGATTTGAGAGAGGTTTTTTTTTAATATGGGTAAATTGGTTGAAATTAGGGATGGGTCGATTCTCGATACCGATTTTCGATACCACCGATACTTAAGCTTTGGTATCGGTATCGAGAATCGATAGCCGAAACTCGATACAGTCGATACCGATTACCGATACCAAGAAATACTCAGTTGTCAGAACTGCCCGTTCTCGTATAGACTCCGTGAATGTAATCTCCGGTATTTGCAATCGCATTCTCTGTATTTTAACTCAATTCAGCATTTAACAATAAATATCAGTAGGGAAAATGTAAAACATTATAAATTTTATGTAAGTAGACATTTTCCCCAGTAAAATGTTTTAGGCAATTGTTTCCTTTCTTAAGTAAACGCTTCTTGTTTTATTTTTATTCATGCGTAGGCTGTTATTTGTACACAAGAAGTCTAGAGTAGGCTCAAGGTCAAACACTTATTGATTCGTTTGTAATCGTGTCTATAGAATTAGGGTGTCTCCTGTGAAGAAAAGTAATACATTTTATAGATCGGTAACAAAAGTATTTAAACTTTAAAGTAATAATTTTATTTGTTTGAAATCGGGTAAAACTTGTTGGGACTTACGTTACCCGTGATTTATGATTTTTATGGGAGTCCCGACGGAATTCCTTTGTTTTACTTTTTATTTAACCAAGCACTTAAAGACACAGTTAAACAAGTTGCAAAAGAAATCGAACGGACTGCCAAACATCACGCATACAACAGAACTGACTAATACAGTATTACTATTTCCGGAGGGGTGAAGCTGTGAGATGGGTAGGCACATTGTTTGTAGTGTAGTGACCTTTACCTTGGCCACCTCCCCTAGCGCTCGCTTTCTCCGAATTCGTGGAAACAATTCCCTACAGCCCAACTCAAAAACATCATTCGCTACTGCAGTATTTAGTCGAAAATATTCATTTTTGATAGATATATTTATTATTTTTTACTACGCCGGATATCGGAGGTTTCGGATATGAGAGGTTCGGATTAAGAGGTTTTACTGTATGTACTTTGTGTTTTTTAATTTGGTTCTATAACAAGTGCTTATCACAATTTTTACAATTAAAGAATATTTTCTTGTAAAATGCTTAAGTGGGACATATTTTCCCTGTTAGCTTTATTTGTTTTCTATATTAAATTTCTAAAGTGCTTACATTGTCATCTTTTCCACTGTGACTGTAAGGTTGGCCGCACACAGGCAGCGTTTTGTTGTACAACACGTGCTTAGAGCATTTTGCGTTATTGCTCTCTCGGTGTGCGGACATATGCGGTGTGCTGGCGGACATTGAGCAACTAGCGGTATCATTCAACCTTGTGTCGATGTCAGTAGTTCACACAAAGATGTGTGAGGAAGGCTCGCGCATGCACAGGTCGATTTGCTCTGAGCGTTTTGTTGCATCATGTTCAATCGGGAACTAGGCGTCCGGCACTGCTTCGAGTGCTGTGCATCATTTGTTCTGTCAGTATGAGGCTTCCCATTTGAATACATGGAGAGCTAGTATTCAGCAAAACATTTTGCTGTAGAGCACTTGCTTTGAGCAGAATGCTCTCTCAGTGTGCGGCCGGCCTTATAGAACTATTGTATAAGAGAAGTTGTTTCTGTGTAAAGAAAATAGACACAAATGTGATTTATTAAATAGTTTAGTTTCTGTGGATTAATGCTCAAAATGTTGTGTATCTCCCAGTAATGCTAAGTAATTATGCTAACCATAGAGGTTAACCAACTGATTGATAGAAGGGTGTTTGTAGGCAGGGTAATCTTTAAGGCCCACATAAACCTGCTCCCAAGATATTCTTATGCCTCTCTGGGAAAAAAGAATTATATCGAGCCTAGAGGGTTCCAACTTTGAATTAAAGTTTGTGTTCTCAGTTGTGTGTTGTTCTAATATTAATTTATATTTACAACTAGAGGGCTCCTCCTCCTGCTCACCAACCCTCACAGCAAATGCAAACAGATTATTGTATACTCTGATATTTTCATGGAAATGATGATTGATTAGGACAGAGGCACTATGGTTGTGGTGTAGTGGTAACCTGGATCCTGATACATGCGTAGAAGGCCAGAGTTTTTATGAATGACAGGAATTTTGTATATAATAGAGAAATAATTAATAACTTTTTTGTTATTATCGTGTATAAATTATATTTTTAAGCTATTTAAATTATTATTTTCATTTAACACAATTCATAGTTAATTATAACGTGTTTGCAAAGACTTATGTGTTAACAGGATTTACTTTATTGTTATAGGCTACTTAATTTGAATTGAGGTTTCATATATAAATATTCTTTCTTTTAGTTTAGTTAGTAATTGTTTTAGTTTAATATTTAATGTTTAGAGTACATGACTGACCACTACATAGGCCTTTTTGATACCACTGAGGTTCTGGTTAATTAGTTGAAATTAAGAAATAACCAAATTTATTATTTGTAAATCTTAAGTAATTATTATTATTTGTAAAAACCAAATCTGTAAAACTTAAGACATAAGTACTGCACAACCTCTGAAGATTACAACAATTTTATCAAAATGTACATCAAGCTCGTAAATACATAATACAGAACTTTTAAAATTTAATTTATATGCTATATATAATATACAATATTGAAAATGAAAGTTTAAGCTTTGTATAATTTAGTTCACATTTAGTATATAATTAGTTCACATTTTGTTTCTAGTCCCATAAATCTGAATGACACCAATAAGTGTTGTTTAGCGTTAATACATCTTTATCTGACCAGGCTTCCATGTTTTGACACCATATAACGTGCAAAAACGAAAAACCAACTCTAGGCGACTTGGAGTGAGAAGCTGGAGTTGTGGTCACAATGTTCACTCACTCTCTGGCATATCAAAATACTCAGTCTGAACCAAAAGTTCCTCAAGCATGAAATCTAACACACATTTTGATCTGTTGGTGGAGGTAACTAAAATAATGTAAAATTTGTCCATTTTCACCTCTAAATAAAATGTATAATATCTGTTAGCGAATATTGTTTTTATCTTGTAGTTTTGCCGATAACTATGTGCTGCGAGTGAAATAAATACTTTTCTTAATTTTCTCATTTGAATGACAAAACACTTAATATCCTTTGGTCAAGTTGTTCTGCCATTCAATCTTTTAATTTGCAGACAAGCAGTAGTCAGTAATCAGTTTCTCCATTATTCGGTAGAAGGAGTGGTTGTTTGTTGTAATCCCTGAATTAGAACCAATAATTTACATACAGTTGCTCAGACTTCTTAAATAGTCCTGGCAATTCGGTTTTAGGTTTATGTAGAGGAATGAGGGGTTGTTTGTTGTAACCCCTGAATTAGAACCAATAATTTACATACAGTTGCTCAGACTTCTTGAATAGTCCTGGCAGTTTGGTTTTAGGTGTATTTGGAAGAAGGAGGGATTGTTTGTTGTAATCCCTGAATTAGAATCAATAATTTACATACAGTTGCTCAGACTTCTTGAATAGTCCTGGCAGTCCAGTTTTAGGCAGTCTGCTAAATTCAATGTGCGAGTGTTTGTATGTGTATAAAGTAAGTTTTTTTTAAATGCGACTAATATTTTTTTTATATTCTGAAAAATGAAAATTTATTTATTTGACTCTTTAGATACATCATTAACCCTAGGCCTGGCGTGGTTAAAGCTAAAAAAAAGTTTTTAGTGTTTTGCAAGCATTTTTTTTAAATTCGCCAAAAATAGTAATTCTATCCCAATCCAATAGTGTTCTGAACCTTTTTTGTAGAGAAAGGTACAAAGAACTCATATATGGAATTAAAAAATTTATTGAAGTAAAATTGTAAAAGTTATTAGCTCAAGAAACAAAAAATGTTCAGTTACGAAAGGTAAAAGTTCAACTTCAGGCCTACATAACAAGTAGTAAACATTTTTTGTTATTTTTTTCATAAGCGTAAAAAAGTTTTGTAATTTAGTTCTAAATAGAACTGCATAAAAACATTTATCAATTTCAAATTTCTTATTTTGAAAACACCAGTTTTTATGTTCTAACTACACGACTGCTAACAAAACTAGGCCTAGTTTGAAATGTAATTTAATAATATAAGCTTTGCCCAAGAATGAAATATTATTATAACAAAGTTTAGAGAATAAACCAAAGAAAAGAACTGTATACTTGTTTTTTCTTAGTTCACAAAAGTGTTTGAGTTATCTTTATTTGAATAACAAAATGACATCAATCTAATAACACTACGTTGGTCGATGTAGGACGGGCAGGAAGCACATTTGATAACGTGGGAGCGAAAGACGCCAAACGGTCTCACCAGTATGCCCTAATTATGTACTTTCCACTGTATGACAAACGAATAACTGGTTATATCTAGTTTACTTCCCACCGTTAGAAAGATCAAACTATTCTCTACAAAATGGTATAAAGAAATCTGTGAAAACATAAGGAATTGTAGGCGTTATCTCGGTTGACAAATGTGCCTGTTTCATCGGTTGAAAACTGTCCAATCGCAAGGGTTTACAGAAATCTTTGTCATAAATCGTGTAAAATTGTGACATCTGATTGGAAGGCACTATTAGAAAGATAAAATCTTGACGAATCCAATGGTATCTTTATAATATCGATAGAAATACTTCTGTAGATGGTCTTGGACGTTGAAGAAGTGGGAAATAACAGTACAATTGTATGTAAATTCACTCGCGGAAACAGCTGTAACCTGATTTGCATATTTTAAAACAATGATTACGTATGTAAATATACGTTTTACGAAAAAGTTTTAAATACAAAAATTAAAGTTTAATTCATTTCCTTTCCAACGGTGCCGGTTTTATTACGATTGGATGATTTTGAGTATATTAATTAACCGAATATGCAAATTTACGCATTTGTTCGAAATTGTTGCATCTTGCGCCTGAGAGAACGTCACTTAGTGCAGTCTGCCACTGGGAGGGTTAAAATAGTCAAAAATTACAAACTTAATTTATACTCTTAATAATAAAATAAACAACTATTCACAGTACAAAATATAATTCATATAAATTATAAATTCTGATGCAAAACAAACAAAATAATCATAATAATAACATAAAAAATAATTTCTGCTCTATCTAGAATCTGGAATTGGTCAATTATCATCCCGAGGTTGAAACCTGTTTTGGATGAAATATTCAACACAATTCTACAACTAATCTGCTCAAAAAGGGGAGAAAAACTCCGTGACCAGTATATTCACTTACCCCCACAAAAATTCATTCAGAAAAACTTAGATTTAGCTTTGTTGACAAATTATCCAAATAAACATAACAACAACATAATAACTCTTAAAACAAAATGAGAACAATTGTAACACAATAATAAAACCATGAACACAACAAACACACAAAATAACGCTGCATTAATTTATAATTGATCCCAAAAACACCACTTTTGGAAAATTAAAAATCAATTGTAAAGCAATAACAAAATCCAACATAGTTGTATACCAATAAATGTAGATTACCCTTTCCATAAAAAAACACAAACTTTCGTTGCCACATTTTAGGGATAGACTCAAAACTAATTTAACCCTACAACTGTTAGACTACTCAAGTTGAGTGGTCTCAGCTCGCTGCAGTAGTGAATTGAGTAGTCTGTGACAACTCAACTTGTATTGAATAATTCATCCACTAAAAATCATCTAATCACAATAAAACAAAAACCTTTGGAAAGGAAATGATTTAAACTTTAATTTTTGTATTTACAAATTTTTTCTAAAACATATATTTACATATTATGTAATCATCGTTTAAAAATTGTAGCTTTCTGTAAAGCTATTACCGCGCGTGAAAACACAAAGAAATTACTCAACTTTGTCACTTCTCTAAAGCTCAATATCGCTCGACAGAAATATTTTGACAATATAAAGATACCTTTGGATTCCTCAAGATTTGAATTTTCTAAAACTGCCTTCCAATCAGACGTTACTCTTATAGTTTTGAAAATATAAAGGTTTCTGTAAACCTTTACAATTGGACAGTTTTCAACCAATAAAATAAAACAGCACATTTTGCATTCGAGATGTCTCTTACAATTCGAAATATTTGTATAGATAAGTTTATATCTATTTTTAGACCAAAGTTCAATCTTTCGTTTGGTGTAAAGCAAAAACCATATTTACTCTAACGGTTTTGTTCATACAGTGCTGAGAAATACTGACAAGTGGGAAATTAAAATCTCGACTTTCTCATGCTCTTGAAGTGGCAGTTGCAACGGCTTTTGACACGGTGCCTCATATAGGATTCGTGCGCGAGAGATTTGATTTATTTGATCTCATTTTGTGATTCTAGTAAAGCTAATTCAAATACTTTTATCAAACAATAATTTACAATTATACAGTTCAATTTTTTGATTTATTCTCTACACTTTGTTATAATATTTCATTTTTGTGCAAAGCATATATTTCTAAATTACTATTTAAACTAGGCCTAGTTTTTTTATTAGTCTTGTAGTAGGAACATAAAACTGGTATTTTCAAAATAAGAAATTTGAAATTGATATATATTTGTATACAGTTCTATTTAGAACTAAATTACAAAACGTTTTTACATTTTGAAAAAATTACAAACAAATTTTTACTACTTTTTATGTAGGCCTAAAGTTGAACGTTTTCCTTTAGTTACTAAACATTTTTTGTTTCTTGAGCTAATAACTTCGTAAATTTATTGCGAATACGAAAATGTGCTGTTTTATTGGTTGAAAACTGTCCATCATCGTTTTAAAATTGTAGTTTTCTGTAAAGCTGTTGCCGCGCGTGAAAACACAAAGAAATACTCAACTTTGTCACTTCTCTAAAGCTCAATACCGCTATGTATATAATTATAGAGTGAAATAGACAAGATAAGAACGCAGAAAGTGACGCATGGGCTTGTGGTGAGTGTGTTTCGAGACGGGGCTAATAGCCCTGGTTTCGAGAGGAAAGCAAACATCTGCCTGTTGCTTCAAAATTTAAAGTATATGAGACTTTTACCTGTTTGAATGTATGTGTCCTTGTAAGTGCCACATGTAAAAGAATTTTGAAAGGAACCAGTGTAGCATTTTTAACGGTCATAGATATTCCACAGTTACACTCTGCCACGCCGCACCCGCGCACCTACTCAAAATTCGGGTTCTAACGTCACTTGTCGCTTCTCACCCGCCTCTATTTTCTATCTTATTTGTCCTTAAATATTTTTTGCGCGTATACGTGGACAAGAAATAGGAAATACGCTAACTTTCCTAAATCTTAAAAGATTTGTTTGTAATCAATACACTTTATATAATATTTCACTAGCTCTAGCCTGACTCCTTCTC
>JAGFPH010002811.1:37680-106323 GCA_018207615.1 Philaenus spumarius
GAAAGGGTGTGGTAAAATAGGTGTGTTGATTTCACACGGAATGACCCAAAAATAAATAAATTAACAGAAGGTATATGTTACGGACGGGACGTTACAGACGGGACACCTAGGATAATGTATAAAAAACACATGAAAAAGGTACAATAATTATTATTTTAAATCGTCAAAGCAAATTTAACTATACTTTAGTAAGCTGTATAGTATTTAAGCTTAACTCAATGCCTCTGTGTGACAATTAAGAATATTATTTCAAATTTAAAGAGTCATGTTAATTCAAATTACAACTCGATTGGCTTTTCAAACTTATAAAATATTCTGTTTCCGGTCTCTTTTATTTCTGGAGACTTGAATACTCCACATACTTCTTCAAATGAAACAATATACGATTTTGAGTGTTCTATCTTGAATACTTGTTCCACAAACAGTATTCATATATATATAACCTCGACATTGTCATCTTCGTCGACACAGATTTGAGTGATTCCCACATATTTCTGCCTTCTTCCCTTTTTTCACACTGACAAGTTCAATTAAACTAAATTGGCCTGCCTTCACCCCATTCTTAGGCACAGGTTTAGCCAAGAGGTAGTGATCCTTGTTCTCAGAATCTGTATATACTTCTGAGTACCTAACCCGCATCATAGACCCATTCATTTCTTGGCTATCAATGAACATGATCTTTATTTTATCAGATGTACAAACATCATTGCAGCAGTTATAGAATTCTTCAGCTGAGGACACATTTAAATGTCTGGTTAGGAGTTTTTCCCAGACCAACCTCTTTACTGTTCCGCCCACTCCATCAACTACGCTCTTCACATATGAAAAGGCTAAGAATGCCCATTCTCCAGTAACTCCATTGTCTTCATAAAGAAATGTTAAGTTAGACAGAGTATACCGGCTTTTAAATTTACCAGCACACCTATCGGAAAAAATGGTTACTTCTTCTACTTCATGTTCACTCTTGTGAGCACCGATATTTTTTTTAAAAAAACACCACACTGAAAATGTATCATGAGTTAAATCGTTGCTGACTATAGCATAGCACTGCTTACCATCATGTACCCAAGGTCTAGGCCTATTTAACAAGACTGGTTGTAATAAATCAATTTATTTTAAAGAGAAATACGGTACTTTGAAACCTTTGCCAGATGACGTTCTGAAGAAGCGTTACGGACGGGACAAATTTTAAAATGCAATATAAATTAAAATAAAAGTAGGCCTATAACAAAGTTTACATTTTGAGATTAGATTTTGAGTATATTATAAATAAACACAGAATTAATTGTTTAAACATTAAAAGTGAATGTAGTAATATTTGTTTAAACTAACTACCACACAAATTTGATTAAGTTTAAAAAGAAATATAATAAAATGTATTTTTGTCTGTCAGAGGTAGGTCCAGGCCTATTTAACAAGACTGGTTGCAATACAAATCAGTTTTTTGTTAAGAGAAATACTTTGAAACCTTTGCCAGATGACGTTTTAAAGAAGCGTTACGGACGGGACACATTTCAAAATGCAATATAAATCAAAATAAAACTACAAAAAAATTAAAACTTTGAGGTTGGATTCTGAATACATTTTAAACACAGGATTCTTTGTTTAAACATAAGTGTGATGTAGTTATATTCTTTTAAACAAACATTATTACCTTTTCTGTTACGGACGGGACATCCAGGGAGCCTTTAAAATGGCGTAAAATTCTAACTTTCTGACTAAAAACATCAGCAAACAACTGATGTCACTGAAAAGAAGGGTTAACAAGGTTTTCCCTCCAAATGATAGCAAACAGGTCATTAAGGTAATCTTCTTTTTACTTTTTTTAAAACGTAACCTTAATTTCACATCTAGAGAGGCTTACAGAAACATGAAACATTAACCAGATAAAAAACACATAAAACCACAAAATTTATAAAAAAATTATACTGATTCTGTCATTTCAGACCTTTCTTTTCCTAGTAACATATGAACTGTGAGTGTAAAAAATAATTCTGAATTTAACTTCAGGGTTTACTTTTCCATGGAATGGCTGATTGTTTCTTCTAGTAACCATTCAGTGTTTATAAAATAGGCTTCATATAGGCCTAACCTAACTGTTGAAATTATTGAAAAGTTCCTTGGACTATAGCCTAGGGCTGGGTAGGCCTACATTTCCTAGTATTAGTTATAGAAAAACAATTTATTTGCATATGATAAATATACTTTGTTCTTTATTTTTGAATTTAAGGCTTGTGATAGGCCTGTAAATATAGTAGGTAAAATCCTTTATGAATCTATAGTTTATAAAGTAGGCCTACATTTAGAAAATAAAGCTTCCTATATAAACATTTCAAGTTCACAGTTACAAATTATTTGAATTGATATAGTTTGAAATTGTAATGATCTTAGAAATACACCAGTAGGCTAAACTTATCGATTTAGTTCATATTTTCATTCAACAGTTTAAATAACACATTTACCTGCACTTTGATAGGACCTTATTAAAGGTCCTATTTGGTCCTTATTACAGGTCCTATTAGGTCCTTTACAGAATTCTTTATTAATGTAATGGTGCTATGTTTTGTTAAATATTAATATATTAGTTTAGCAATCTTATGTAAGTTATATTGTTATTGTTAACATTAATACATTCTTAGTACGGGCTTCCAGCATCAATCGTAGCCGATGGCCCGGTGTCCAATGTACGCAGCACAAGCAAGCTGCCAATGTTTTCTGTTTTTAAGGATGTCCTCAAAATCGTTGACCTCTGCTCTTAGTAGATCACGTGAAAGAATTGGATAGCTGCAACGCAGAAGAATGTGCTCCAGATCCTCTTCACCGTCTTCGCATAATGCACAGTGCGACGAATCGGTAAGGTTGAAGCGAAATAGGTATTTCTGCGTCACTATGTGACCGATTCTAGCTCTTGCTGCGAAAGATGCTAGTTGTATTTGCACCCCTTTATATAAGTTCCCGTCAGTTGGTAGGGGTTGAATTTTGTGCAGGTGTCTCCCAACGGTTGACTGATTCCATTTGTCCGACCAGGCTTTATAAAAATATTTGTTGCTTTGGTTCCTACAGTGAAGCAATGAAACCTTCTTTTCATCTGTAGGCTGCATTTTAGAGGCTGCTTTCGCTATTTGGTCCGCAACCTCATTTCCGTATACGTCACAATGCGATGGTACCCACTGCAAAGTAATTTCACATCTATGGCTCTGTAGTGCACGAAGTAGGCGTCTAATTTCCAAGATACGAAAAGCATATGCCGTAGGTTCGGGGTTCAAGATAGCCTGCAGAGCACTTCTGGAGTCCGTTAAGACACACACCTGCGATATTTTCAATGATAAACAACTTGTAAGCGCTGCATTTATAGCTAGTAATTCTGCGTCCATACTGGATAATGAGTTTGCTGGCACGTAGTACCTATCACCAGTTGTTTCATTGAAGTAACCGGCACCCGCAACTTTCCCTTCAATGTCCACCGAGCCATCGGTGAATATCTTGATATGGCGATCATAAAGCTCATTTATCATGGACAATGCTTCACTTTTCAAGACTGCCGGGTGGTCGTTTTTCGTTAGCCGGTTTGGTAGTTCCATTACAATTTCCACTCCATCCCATATGCCTGGTCTGTCGTCGTATGTCACTGGGATGGTTTCAGGAACGCCACACGTTAACATGGAGGCCATGGACCTAATTTGACACGTGAATGAGTTTCTGATGTTACTGCTTGCATTTATCACGCGGCGTAAAGGATGATTGGGCGTTGATGACTGTATTCTTAAGTATTTGGTCCACATTTGCCTTCTGATATATATTTCAATAGGTTCAACACCCAGTTCTACTTCCATAGCGGGAGTGGGAGTGGTGCTCGGGCATCCAAGGCATGTACGGAGAGCCGCTGCTTGAATGCGGCCTATTTTGTCAATGTGTGTTTTGGCTGCAACTCCCCAAACTTCACAGCAATAGGTAGCTTTGGAGCGTACAAAGGCTAAGTAAAATGATCTTAGTGTTGATGTGTCTGCGACCCAGTTGCGACTGGCCACTACCTTGAGCGCATTCAGCCGCGACGTGCACTTCTCTAAAACATAGTCCACTTGCTTTGCCCAACATAATTTTGAATCCAACACTACTCCCAACAATTTTGGGTTAGGGTTAAATTTCACGGGAATATCTTGTATTCGTAACTGCGGTATGTAGTTTGCCAGGTTATTTCTTCTCGTGAAAAAAGAGCACTCTGTCTTGTCCAGAGATATTGTAAGTGACCACTTTCCACACCATTCCATTATCCTGTGTAGAGCTAGTTGAACCAAATTTATCGCTTTGAGATGGTCTTCATCCGATGCCCAGATCGTGCAGTCATCCGCGAATGTACAGCTGGACACTCCAGGAGGGAGCTGGGCTGAGAAATCGTGGAGTGCGATATTAAAGAGGGTTGGGCAGATAATTCCACCTTGGGGAATGCCATTTGCAACAATGTGATTCAATGAAATGGTTCCATTGACGTCCACTTGAATGCACCTGTTTTTTAGGTAAGATATGATATATTTCAACATTTTGCCCCTTATACCAAGCTTCATACACTGGAGGATAACCGTAGCATGCGGAATCTTGTCAAAAGCTGCCTCATAGTCGATCATCACCGCAATTGTAGCCTTCTTCCGTTCGAAACCCTCATAAATTTGGTCTGTGAAATACAACAATGCATCCGCTGTGCTCCTCTGACGCCGGAAACCAAATTGGAGATTGCTCAGTTTATCATCGTTTTCTAGTCTCCATGTCAATCTTGCGTTCACTAGACGTTCCATAAGTTTCCCCAGGCAGGATGTCAGCGATATGGGTCTATAAGATTCAAGTTGTGATTCATCTTTTCCAGGTTTGCGGATAGGTATGATTCGAGCGGTTTTCCATTTTTGCGGAATTTCTCCTGTTTTCCAGACATCATTGAATAAATTTAATATATTGCTGAGCATCCCTTGCGAACAGTTCTTCAACATTCAGCATTATTCAAATCGATCGGGAAAGCGAGTGCCTTGGCCTATGCATCTAACAGAAGAAGAGCAATTCTTCACCTGCCGCATGGAACTGCTATGTCTGCATGAAGACATGGATAATGCACCATTTACAATGAAAGAGCTGACAAATGCCTTGGCAAAAATCAACTGTTCATCTCCTGGAGCGGATGATATCCATAACGAAATGTTGTTATTGTTAAGATATTTGAATAACGGTAGGCGGTGGTTAACGCCTTAGCATAGGTTTATGACACGCCCCCTGTCAGTTATAGTTTGGTTACTGAGGATGGCGACATTGTCGTTGAAACGCATTTTAGGTAAGTGAACGTATTTATTGTGAGATTTTGTAATCAGGTTTTATTTTATCTAACAAAGTATATGTAGGATATTATTCTACACATTTTGTTTTTTTACGCATAACCTTATAGTTCGCTCGGTTCCCCCAGAATCGATCAAAAGCTAAAATACCAATACAAGTGGGGGCATCTTCTGATCCGGGGCTGACGGCCGAGTTTGTACGCTGCAAGCGAAGTGAAACAGTCCATAACCCGAAAACGCAAGATCGAGTTAAATGAAGCAGCAGGTGAATTAGTGAATCGAAGCTGGAGGCTTAGGTGCAAACAAATTCTACTAATATATTTTGTACGGAGAGCTAGCTATTCAGCGCCTTCACGAGTTGATCAATTTCACAAAAAATAGTTGGTTGAAACTCTAAAATATAAATTTAATTTTTGAATTTCGCTCAACTCACGGTTCAGCTGCGCGGTCGAATTATTTATGATCTCATTCATTTGTATAGCTCTCAGTTGACTTTATGTTAGTAAAAATGTAGGCCTATATGTTAAATTGTGTGTACAGTCATAAGATATAAATTATTTAGTAAACAAAATAGTGAATAGCTGGTAGACTATAAGAAATGTGTACGTATATGTTTATAGCCTAGTTTTTTTCTTCTTCATTTTGTCCCTTATGCTCATCCCCTAACTTATCTTTGCACATTACGGCAATGACATTGTATGTACATTACTTACTTTACAAATAATTTAAATTATAATATCTTTGTTAAGTTGGTACGCTTCATGATTTCATTTTAGTATTCCTATATACCCTGTTTGTTTTCCACACGTGATTTGCTTACAAGATGTGATTGTTTTACAGATCATTGTTTTACCATATAACTGCTTTGAAAATGGCATACAATACCCAGTACGGCCAACAAGGGCGACCAAAATATTCCAGTGAACCTAGTGGAATCTATGGCCAACCCGGGCAACCAAAATACACTAACCAACCTGGTCAGGCTGGAATCTATGGAATGTATCCTGCACCCGTAAGAAACTCGTGCTAATAATGTATCTACTTCTAGATTTAGTGCAAACAATAGGGTATAGAATTACATTAGAACCTCGATTATCCAAGGTAAATTAAGAAAACATAAAGTAAATGTGTGCAGTCGGGATTTTCTTCAATTCTTTTACCAGCCTTAAGGGCAACATACACAGATAATTTTAATCTTTCAATTGCCGTTTATTATTAGATTGTTTTTTATACAAATATTTACTGTTTTCATACTTTTAATGTTATTATAATAAAGGTGTAGAATTAATTATAACCTCAAAGCTAAGATTATTGTATATAAAAATACAAGTACAAAAATAGTTATATAATATACATGTTGCCACGCCGCATACACGCTATTCGTAAGCTGTCGTGCTCAAAGGGTTTCGAGCCCTCGTTCTGAAGCCACTTGCCGCTTCTCACACGCGCACCTACTCAAAATTCGGGTTCTGACGTCACCTGTTACGTCGCACCCGCCTCTATTTTCTATTTTATTTGCCCTTAAATATTTTTTGCGCGTATACGTGGACAAGAAATAGGAAATACGCTAACTTCCCTAAATCTTAAAAGATTTGTTTGTAATAAATACACTTTATATAATATTTCACTAGCTCTAGCCTGACTCCTTCTCCGGGCCGTGCCGTTTAGAGTTATTATGCCACACACAAGAATTAATAGAACCTTATCAACTAACTTAGGCTATTCTAGAGCACTGGTTAAATTTTTGGTATAGGGTAGTTAACTCATAAATGAAAGAAATTAAGATTTGAAAATTAAAACTTTTTTAATTTCAAAAAACAAATTAATTATTCTTTCTCCACTTCATAAAATTTTCAAACATATATATTCCTGATATTTACAACTGTGATATTATTTACATTTATATTTAAACGCTTTTATACCATTGTGAGAATAGGGAATATTCCTGAATGATTTTACTTTTACACTTTCCCCTGAATTTACTATTACTTTTGATTTTATCTTTTAAAATTTTATCTTTGGATTTTATTTATATTAAAAATTATATAGCTTGGTTATTTGCTACTCACAAATAAATATGATTGATCACAGCTTTCCTCCTAGGTGGTTTAGGCCTTGGAATGAAGTCCTTGATCCTCTTCTTTCTTCCTTCCTCCCAGGATTTCTCCTCTTCCTTAAGGTAGAGCGATTTCTTACGGCCCGCTGACTTGTACCGGAGTTGGTGATTCACGCCAACCTACTGCTGCTTCTGCAAACTTTGACGTGGTCCTTGGATGGCTATCTAAACGCAACTAAATTTAATTCTCCTTTCCTCAACCTCGTACTGTTCAAATCGAAGTCAAGAGACTTACTCTTTCCTTTTTTAACAACTTCGTTTCTCTGGTGATTTATTTGGTTTTTCTAGCTTGTAGAATCTTCCTTTAATTATTTAAATTAGGTCCCACGACTTTATTTTAATTAATCCACTTTAGTTTCGTTGATAATTAATTATTTCATTTGCAGCGCAATAAGTAATTGTATTGGCCTCGGTGGTGGTAACCATTACGTCATCCCTCTAGCTCACCCCATACTGTTTACACAAGTTGTGCCAGTCTATACAGGAATTATGCACTTTTGGTATTTAAAACTTTCAAAGTGCTCTAACTTTGTAACCCCTGGTCCGATTTTGGATTTCTGTGGCTCATTGGATTCTCGACCATCTTCTGATTCCTTCCTCCTTTGAGTTGTGGTTCTAGGGTTCCTGGTTCTCAAGTTATCGCCTTCGTTAATTTTACATTAATTTTGAAATTTAACTTTTTCAAAATGGTCCAAATTTGAATTTTCTTGGTTCCATCTTCTTCTTCTGGTTTCCAAACTTCCAAAACTGTTCTTCTTTTTTCCTTCTTCACTTCGGGCACGGTTCTGTGGCCTATTTTCTGTGAATCGTCGAATTTTGGATTTGGCAACCCCCTTTTTGGTTTATGCCCCCTTCTCACATGGTATCTTACATAAACATATATATTACACCTTATTTCATATATATTTATTACCCTTACATAGCCTTATTTCCCTTGATTTAATTAGTTATTTTAGTTTATTTATTTTTGAGCCTTTTCATACAAAAATATTTAATTAGGTTAGTTTATTTTTGGTTAATTATTATTAATTTATTATTCTTTACTTTATCCCCCATTTAGGCCTTTGAATTATTTTAATTTGTGGATTTTAGCATTTTTCACCTAAGTCTTTGCTCTATAACTTTGTAATTATTTTAATTAAAACAATTCGGTTAATTAGATTATTATTGTCTTCTTCTCCTCTACACAATTCATTAAAAAGAATTTACTATTTTTATATTTTAAAATACTTTAAAAATTTAACATGGCCTCTTATGGCGCATGGCAACAGTACAGAGTTCTGCAACTTTTGACAAAACTCGACAAGAATTATCCTGTCGATTTCCCTTAGAATAATTCACTGAGATTTGCTTCTACTACGTTTAACATTGACTAGGCCTGCAATTTACAATATAATTATTTTAAATTACTTCCTTTCTTTTGACATACAATTTTTCTTGTGATATCTATTTACAAAGTGTTATTTTATTTATTTCTAACTCTACATTTGCATCTTTAGGCCTATTGGCTTCTATATCTGACTTTTATTGTTAGGCAATTTGTGTCGGGTTTTTGCCCGTGGCAACTCGTTATGCTTGTTGAAACAGTGCCGACCGTTTATTATTTAAATATTTATTATTAGCTTGTATATTTTGTGAGTATGTACTTTTATAAATTTATTGAAGTTTGATAAGTTTAAATATTGTATAAAAACTGCATAATTGATCTAGGGAAAATGTTAAGTTATTTGAATTTTTTCAGTTAATTTTAATTAGTTAAGGATCATTTCACACTAAATCAAAAATCGTTGACTTAATTTTACTGTAAAAATATGGTTATTTTCCCAATTTTAAGAAAGGTGTTTTGTTGAAAAAATGTTTCTAATGTTTTAAATGTTAGATTACTTAAAAAACAGATAATTTTCTGAGAGGCGAGGAGAGGGTATGTGTCATTGTGTCGTGACCAAAAAATTTATCTTGTCTAATTAAAATTTATATTTTGACAAAAATATATATGTACGAGGCTTGTCCAGAAATTAAGTACCGCTTTGGAAAAAAATATACAGACAAATTTTTTTCAACAAAATTTATTTCTACAAGAAAGAAGATATCTTAAACTATTTTTCTACATAGTTTCCAAAATAGTTAAGACATTTGTCATAGCGAGGAACCAACTTTTCTATACCCTCTTCATAGAAAGATGCCGCCATTGACGAGAGCCATTGCCGAACACCATCTTCAGCGTCGTCATCGCTGTCAAAGCGGCGCCCTCCGAAATCCTGCTCCAAGTGCAAAAACAAGTAGAAATCAGAAGGTGCCAGATCAGGGCTGTACGGCGGATGGTCAAATTGCTCCCAACCAAATTCATGAATAAGGTTTTGAGTGGCACCAGCAGAATTGGGACGTGCGTTGTCATGGATCAACACAATGCCTTCACTAATCATTCCACGTCTTTTGTTCTGAATCGCACGCCGAAGTTTTCTCAGTGTTTCACAATATCGTTCCACATTGATTGTTTCCCCTCTGGGTAGAAAATCAACAAGCAGAATGCCCTTTCTGTCCCAGAACATAGTGCACATGATTTTTCTTGTCGACAAAGTTGTTTTGAACTTTTGTTTCTTGGGGGATCGTGAGTGTCTCCACTCCATTGACTGTTGTTTGGACTCTGGAGTGACATGACAAACCCAAGTTTCATCACCTGTAATAATCTTGTTTAAGAATTTGTCTCCTTCATCACTGTAACGGGTGAGAAAAGTCAATGCACTGCCAAGTCGCTTCTTTTTGTGTTCATCCGTAAGCATTTTCGGAACACAACTTGCGATAATTCATGCGATTAACCACAATCTCATGTAAAAGAGATTTTGAAATTTGTGGGAATTCATCAGAAAGCATTCTTATGGTGAAACGTCTGTTTCCACGAATTTTCTCATTCACTTTTTCAACCAATTCATCGCTCACAACCGATGGCAGCCCGCTGCGAGCCTCGTCATGAACATTAGTACGCCCATCACTGAATTGCCGAACCCATTTTCTTACCATACCATCACTGATAACTTTTTGTCCATAGACTTCTGTAAGTTGGCGATGAATTTCAGCAGGTTTCATGTTCCTTGCGTTTAAAAATCGTATTACAGAACGCACTTCACAGTCCGCGGGATCAGAAATTGTTTTAAACATTTTGAGTGCACACTAACTAATGTAAACACAATACAATTTTGCCGTAATTGCGTCAGCTGTTCAACAATGAACCAAGGAGACTAGAGCGCATGTGCGGAAAATCATCGCTAGCGCTGTGCCGGCGGTAGAACGAAACGGTACTTACTTTCTGGACAAGCCTCGTATTATAGAATAGAATACAATAGAATTGTCTTCATTCTTGTAGGGCGATATTAGGACTGTCTAGTCCTTTCTACCACCTAACCCCATTGTACATAATTAATTACATTATAATACATACTTACAAATTATAATAGTAAAACAAAACAATAATAATAATAACAGAAAATTAAATTAATAATTAATATAACATTGAACAATTTTTGAAAGAAAACAAGAAAAAACAAGCTAAGAGAAACTGGTATTTAAATTAACAGTTAGCTGGATTTTACATTTTAAAACACAAATGATCAATTATAAAAAATTATATACATACTTAAACATTCATTTATAAAACGTACTCACACAAAAGCACATTCTTACATAATAAATATAAAACAGACTCCACAAAACAAGATAAGCAACATTATATTACTAAATAAACTAACATACATAATTACTTATCATTATTGATCCATACAACTGTATTTAAAAAAGATAAACTAATCGTTCCATCACACCCCAAGGCAAGGACAATTGATCCATTTTACTTAACAAGAAAGTTTTAAGCAATTTTGAAAACTGGACACGACTGTCAACATATTTAATTGCTTCTGGAAGTAAGTTCCACAAGCGGCATGCGGACACAGTAAAGGATTTATTATTGTGGGTGTCCAAAACCATCCGTACACTTATTGTTGCTCAATGAAGAATATTTATATAATTATGTAAACCATTAATATTCATATTCCAAGTATAATAACAATTTTATATATTCTTTGTAAATAATTAATACTCAAGTACATCAGTAAATATTTTCTTTTGTTCAACATAAATTATCATCTTTCCTTTCATTACAATTTTTAAAATTTATTGAATTAGGTATATAAATGTAATTATACTAGTATAAAAAGTCAGTCTTTTTTGGTATAAAATTATTTTTGTTAGGTCAACTCAATTATATTCTAATAATTTATTTTTTTTTTTTTTTTTTTTAATTTCCCTTGCTTAAGATTCTTTACAATAATATTTGTGTAACAGGTCGGCCATATTGGATCAATATGTTTGTACAAAAAATATTGTTATTAAATCATCTCAATTAGTTTCTAATAATTTCTAGTGAAATTTCTGTAAATTTACCTTTTTTTTAAAGAAATTTTTCTAAATGTCGGCCATATTTGATCAGCCATTTTGAATTTTGAATATTTGACATCAGATTCGAATTCAGCAATCTCAAAAACGAGTATGTACAAATTTGATTAAAAATTTTCATAATTCGCTAAGATTTAAAAATTAAAAAAATATATAAATTTTTATAGTTTAAATAATTAACAAACAATTTCCAACCAAAACCAACTGGAGAACTTTTTGCCTGAAGCCATTTATAAATTAAATGAAATCAAAAGATTTTGAAGAAATACAAGCAGGACAGATTATTTCCAAACAATGCATGTTTTTGAGCTACATTGAATCCCCTACTATGAGTACACATTCACATACAATTCACACATAATTCTGAGACGGTCACTTGCGTCGCAGGATGCCCAAAAAACGACAAGTTCATAACATCTATCTTAGAGCATGAACAGGTAAAACATGTTGAAATGAAAGCAACAATTACAATATACAAATTATTACAGTGTATGTACTATAATTATTACTGTACGAATTTAATAACATTGTATAAATACCATGTCGGCAAAACTCTTACAAATACAACAAAACATACAAGATGGGATTTCCTCACAACACACCTCTGTGTGAATACAAGTGGACTGCAAATGAAGATCAATGGCATACTGTATTGTACAGTGATTTAGTTGGGGACATCAGTTTAGTGTAAAGCAAGTCAAATGAATTTAAAATAATTAATTGAAATTACAGTAAAATATTTTGAAAGAAATTAAGTTTTTTACTATGTTTTAAATTATCACTCGTGACCAATATTTTCGTTACTGGCAGCGAACGATAACTTGATGCCTTGATGTGACTAAGTTCTAAAAATAGACAAACCCAGACAATGACAGAGCAAGTACGGGTGGATAGAGGTACCGTTATGAGAGTACTGACCTTGAGGGAAGAGTGAGATGACAAACAATGCGCTAATAACTTATAAAATTATCAACTGTAGTCTACACTCCAAACGACTCAGCTCGAATACTAAATCTTTTAAGGACTTTTTTTTACCGCATAAAAGCGAAATCGCGTAAAGCGGGACTGCATATAACAATGCGGAGAGGCGTAGGACTGCCTGTATCTTATGTAAATTAATTATAGGTATTAGTACATAATGTTTAAAATTTTCTATATGTGTAACGTTTACCCTAATTTGCCCGAAATCTTTCTTTCCTTTCTACTGCTATACATTGAGGTTTACATACACGGTCGCCTGCAGGCGTTGTAGTACACCGTTTACACACACACCGGCAGCACTAACTTGATCCGTGCGTACCACGAGGTTGGAATTCAGAGCGACCTCCGCCATTTTTCTTATCAGTTCACCTTTGTCTACTACGCCGTGCAGAAGCTAACGTCTTGATTTGTGCTTCGTAACATGTAGTGAAAACATTTCTTTACTAAATGCCTTAATAAGCCGTACACCAGGTAAATTAACTAATTTTATTTAATATGTAGCATGTAGTCTAGCGGATATCTGAATTTTTCCATAATTTCAAATGTTGTTAATATTAGTTACTGTTTGTTGCGTGTAACCTATTGTATTTTGCGAAAGGCAATTTGTAATTTTAATTAACCCCATAAATTTTGGTATTTTTGTAAAGCCTGAACATTACTAAATAGCCTAAACAGTGTTTTAAATAATTAGCCTGGAAAATAGACAATTTAAACTTAAGTGAATACATGTATGATTAACTACAAGTTATAAGCTGTGCTCTAAAGAACTCCTGTACCAACTATAATTCAGCCAGTTATTTGAATACAGTATATTTCTTTTAGATTGCCAGAGCCAAAGTGCAACTCTGTACCATTTAACTATTGATCTTTAATTACTAGTGAAACTTATAAATTATAACGTCATATTAGATCAAATTGACACGTTAAGACAGTTTACAACAGGACTAATTACAGCATGGCTGCTGTAAACGTGCTGTAATTTTATTCTAACATAATATTTTACTTTTGGCTATATATAAAACAACTAATGCCTATATTATGTTCTGGTCCTTTAGAGCAATCTGGTTTAAGTTCCTGGTTTAAGTTCCTGAGTTAACTTCGAGTTGTAATGCGTAATCACCTGTAATTAAATGTGACTCCACCTTCGCTGCTACAGCTTACTTCTACGCTGTTTCAAACAAAAAGTGCGATTATTTAACCAATAATTTATTATAAAAGATAAACAGAAACAGGCTATTTTAATCAGTATGGACTTATAATAAGCTAGCAAAACTTAGTGACTTTCAGAAATATAAAAAGGCTATTAAACAATTTTTATGTAATTAAAATAGTATGATCCTGTAATATTTCATGTTATTTATTAAATAATAAGAGCGGTGAGGTACCTATTTTGACACTACGGACCCCTAGGGTCAGAAATCAAAAATTCTTTTATAAAAAAATAATGACGTCATAATTACAGTAATACTTTAAGTACAAAATTTTATATTATTTTATTTTGTTTATACTTTTGGAATTGCAGTTTTTATTATTACATACAATGCGCATATATATATATATATATATATATATAATTTTTTTTATAAACGTTGGCCAACTTATAATATACCAATTTATTTTGTAAGTACTACTGTATGAACTAGTGTTTAACCCTGGAACTGGCAGAAGGCCATGCATGGCCTTCTCTCAGGCGCAGAACGCAACAACTTCACACATTTGCAAAAAATTGCATATATTTGCATAATCGCTAATTTAACCCACTTAAAATTATCCAATCGTAATAAAACTGGCACCATTGGAAAGGAAATGAATTAAACTTTAATTTTTGTATTTACAACTTTTTCGTAAAACGTATATTTACATACGTAATCATCGTTTTAAAATGTGCACATCGGCCTACAGCTCTTTTCGTGCGCGAATCTACATACAATTGTACTCTTATTTCCCACTTCTAAGGTGTTAAAGACAGCCTACACTAATATTTATTTGGCAATTATAACGACACCATTGCATTCGTCATGATTTTATCTTTCTGTTGGTGTCTTTCAATCAGATGTAACTGTAAAATAATTATTTTATTGAAGAGGTACTGTAAACCCTTGCGATTGGACAGTCTCTCAACCAATAAACAGGCCATTTGTCAACGATTATTTTGAAGGCAACGCCCTATGATTTGACAGATTGCTTTACACCATTTTGTAGATAACAGTTTGATCTTTCCAACGGTGGGGAGAAAACTAGAAATAACCAGTTTTTTATTTGTCTAGACAGCTGTGCAAAGTTTATATTTAGAGCGTTCTGGTGTGACCGTCCGCTCTGTCTTGTTCCCACGTTATACAATGCACGCTTATCGCCCGACCTTTAGCGACGGCAAAATGACATTAGATTGATGTCATTTTGTTATTCAAATAAAAATAACTCAAACACTTTTGTGAACTAAGGAAAGACAATTATACCGTTCTTTTCTTTGATTTATCCTCTACACTTTGTTATAATAATATTTCATTTTTGGTCAAAGCATATATTAGTAAATGACGTTACAATCTAGGCCTAGGTTTGTTACCAGTAGTGTACTTGAAACATATAAACTGTTTTTTTCAAAATAAAAAATTTGAAATTGATAAATGTTTTTATACAGTTATATTTAGAACTAAATTACGAAACTTTTTTACGCTTACGAAAAAAATACAAAAAATGTTTACTAATTGTTATGTAGGCCTAAAGTTGAACTTTTTCCTTTCGTTACTGAACATTTTTTGTTTCTTGAGCTAATAACTTTTACAATTTCAAAATAAACTAATTTTTAGTGGCATATTTGAATTCTTTGAAGGTTCTTCTACAAAAAAGCTGTTGAACACTTTTGGATTGGGGTTCATTTACTATTTTTGGCGAATTTTTAAAAATATGCTTGCAAAACGCTAAAAACGGGCTGGCCAATTTTAGCTTTAACCTTGCCTGTTCTAGGGTTAAGACCATGTGTGCCATAAGCAAAATTTTCTTTCTTTGATTAACTAAGTCTATAATTAAATAATATAATTATATACAGGGTGAGTTTTTCTTTAATTTTTTTGTAAGGGAGGGAATTGAATAAAACATCTGTTAACATATCATTGCATTATTTTTTATAACTAAGGGCGTATCAATTTTTCTTAATAAACTAAAAGTTTATTGTTATAAATGTGTACATTAATTGTATTTATCCAATAACCTGTCAAGGAACATTTCAGATATCTCGACTTCGCGATTAAGGTAAGACTTGTCTCTGGTATATTTTTTTTTACATTTTTTATCATACTGTATGTGCCATCCATATTTTGAGCCCAATACGTATTCCACTTTGTTTCTACTTTTGGATGGTAACATATGTCACAAACATAACCTCCCTTTTCCCGGAAAGATTTGGTTTTCGCTATTCGCGGTTTTGTTATTCGTTATAATTTTTCGGAACCTGTCCCCCGCGAATAGCGAGTGATTGCTGTACTTATTGTTGTCTAATAAAATAATTAAATACTAAACTAAGAAAAACGAGAACTTATACAAACTAAAACTTCGGAATGAATATCAGTCAGTTGTCATTAAAAACAAACAAGGAACAGATGCGTCTATAGGCGTAAGACGCGCTCAGAATACTTTCGATAGTAGAATCATTTGCTCTGGCGACAGAACACAGATCGATTAGGCGTCACAGACATTGTTTATATTTTTTATTTGGTCTAAACATACTCAAAGAACATCACTCTGCATGTTCATTGGAAGTTTCATGAACTATGAAATCATCAAAGCATGTGTTCGTGTATTTGCGTTAAAGGCGCTAACCGCGCTTAGATATTGGGTCGTGCCTCGTTTAAAGGCGCTAGCCACACGTTAAGGGTTAACATAAAATACCTAAAGTATTTATCAATTTCAGTTTGGTATTATCAACATGAGTTTTCCAGGAGAGTCTGGAATCCATGTATAATACCAAATATTTAATGTTGTCTACTTGATCTACTTCTAGGCATTTGCCCATTCCGCTTTCTTTACAGGTAACCTCATAGTATTTCATGTTTGTTGAAAATAGGTCTTACAAGCAACATTATATTTTATATATTTGGTCTTAGAGCTCATTACCGTTTAGTTCTTAGTAAATCACCAAGGCAAAAAATTCTTGTCATCTTGCAAGTCCTTTATCAGCTGTTAAAATGAATCAGCCTTGTAAAAAAGTGTGGTGTCCAAATGAGACAAGGGTCTTTGAATAGACCCTTACATAAGTTGTTAACATATATTAAGAATAATGGTTTCAAAAGAACTGAACCCTTCGGAATCCCATACTTCAATGTACCTTGATCACTAACAACATCATTTACCCGAATTTGTTGGATTATACCCATTAAGTATGAGTTGAACCATTCAAAAGCCACTCCTCTAACACAAGCATCATACATTCTTGACTACAATATTGAATGGTCTACTGCAGCGGTTCTCATCATTTTTGTTGCAGTTACGTATCCCTTATAAACTTCTTTTTATGAATATTACCCCCGAACTATAATTCATATCTAGTGCAAGTCTATCGTCAGTAATGAGGAATCAATACAGTAATAGAACTTGCAATACATACAGTTAAAAACTATATATGTACTACATTTTGCGATTACATTTAACACTTCAATACTAAATATAAAATGTAACAGAAAATAGAATATTAATAAAACAAAATACAAAATTATTTCTGTCATTAATTTTATAATTAAAAAAGAAAAAATACTTTAAATTGTTAAACACTTTCATCGCTTCTTTTATTGCACTGCAATTTACATTAGTGACCCTGTCCTTGATTTGTTGCACACAATTTTTGAAGTTATGTTAAAAAGAAGCCAAGTATAATCGTACGTCTTGTGCAACATCCAACTTGTTTCTGTATTTATTTTTTATAAATTTGTAAGATGAATAAGCTTTTTTTACCAGTTCTGTGGATGGGAAAGACGATCAAACCTTAACTGCCAGGTTAGACAGATTCATATTCACTATTGATGTCCAACCAAAAGTTAATGAGGGGAGTTTTCTCGAACACTGATTTCAAAGTGTTGTCATTAGAAATTTTAATCAGGTTCTCTTTTTATACAAAGCCCAATGAGAACTGTTAAAAATTCTCTTTGGAGAAATTATCATTCAAATGATGATTTTAATCCCTTCAAGCTCAGATATTTTCAACTTAACACCATTAGAGAGTTGCAACTTATTTCCTTTCAAAAAGTCATTCAAAGTATCGAATACTTCTGCCTGGCCTTGAAGTATACCTTCAAAAACTCAATATTTTAATCATAGATTCTGTCTTATCTGATACGTACTCTGAAAGTTGTGATTGAACTTATTAGAAGGACCAAATGTAGCTTATTGAGTTGCCAAATATTGTAGCCAATCGAGTCGTGTAACTTTGAGAACAGGCGGAAAGAGTTATCTTGAAAAATCAACTGCACTTCATATACAAGATATTTATTTACCTAAGCATAATTTGTTACCTGTTTAATATGTAACTCTATACAATGTACATGTCCACCATTACACATTTTCTTGCCTATTGCGAACAGCTGGTCTAATGTATCAAATGCCTTCATTACGTCTACAAATATCCCAGCTCAACTTTTACCGTCATTTATACCGCTATAGACCTGAGACACAAAATTGATCAATGCATCATTGGTGCTCAACTTACGTCTAAAACCAAATTGTTTTTTACTAAAAAAATATTATTGCTTAGGAAGAAAACTAACTTTTCTTTTACAACCTTTTCAAAACAATTTGCAAAAATTGAGAAAAGAGATATTGGTCGGTAATTTGTTGGATTTGTTTTAACACCCTTCTTATATACAGGTGTTATCATTGCCTTTTTTAATATTTTGGTGAATTCTTGTGAACTTAAACTATAACTAACTAGGAAAACAAACACATCTATTATACGTTTTTAAATGTTTTTAATAATAAAAAGTGTAACATCGATATCAGGAGCTATTGCAGGTTAGAGAAACAAAGAGTTAGGGCAGGATTCGCTTCCAAAAACACTATTGTAATTGTTTGAACCAATTCTGCTCCAATCATATCACACTTAACCTTTTCTCTAAGTTCGATTTCTATTTTGCAAAAGAAATTTTTGAATACACTCTGGGCCTGCCGTTGATTTGTTTAAATTGTCATTCAGAACAACCTGCTCTCTATTTTTCTCATCTCCAACAATCTGTTTAGTAAGCTTCCATTGCTACTTTGGATCACCTTTTCTATCTTCAAATAAACACCTACAATAACCCACCTTAATCACCCTAATTTCTTTGATTAATTTATTTTTTAAGGCATTAGCCTATAGGACCATTTAAGCACAGTGTTATATTCGGATACTCAAGACATTTTCAATATAAGGAGTTATTTTTTTAAATTAATTTAACGAGTTTACCATTTATCCATTGTTTTAACTTTCCCTTTGACTTTGTGTTGATATTTGCCACTCTGTATTATTTAGAAACACAATATTCTAAAATATTGGTTGTAAACTCAATAGACACTTTGGGCCATTAACCATTTTAATATAATAATTTAGTTACGTACCTTTTGAAAACGTCAATTTCTATTCCTTTATTTGTGGACGACCGGTTTCGATTCTTAATCAGACCATTCTCAAATCTTGCACTACATAAAAGTTTCGTTCAGCTGAAAATCGTTGAAATATTACACACAACACTTACATGAATCTTTAATGTTGTGTGATCTTACATCACAAAACGTTTAAAAAATGTAAAAAAAGTTAAAGTTATATATCATTTACTAGTGAATCCATAAAGGACGTGTCCTACACTGCGTGTCCGAGAGATTGGATAGACTTATGCATTATCAGTTTATCCCCCCCTTTCTCCTTATGTCAACATGTCTATGTTCAAAGAATATTTATTTAAAAGGTTAAAAATGGGGATTGAATTAAATGTTTGTTTATCATTTAAGACATTATCAGGTGTGTTTTTTAAGGCTTTGTATATTTCGTACTCTTCAAAAGTGTCCATTTTGCGGTTTTTATGGCAGAAGTGCACGATGTCCATATTTTCGTCAATGTTATTAAACATGTGGTTTTCATCAATAATATGTTGGGCGAAACTCGATTTCAGTAGTAAGGCCCTGGTTTTAGGGACATGCTCACGAAATCTTATCATAAATGAACGTCCCGTATATCCGTTTTTTAAACGTTTTGTGTTCATGTAAGTGTTGTGTGTAATATTTCAACGATGTTCGGCTGAACGGAACTTTTATATAGTGCAAGGTTTGAGAATGGTCTGATTAAGAGATCGAAACCGGTCATCGAATAGGAATTGACGTTTTCAAAAGGTTCGTAACTAAACTATTATTCATACACCCTATTCCGGAGGCTAAAATACCTAAAATGAATAAATTTTAATATATTCAAATAATGAACCATAATTTAACTTTTGTTGGTTGGGCTGAATCATTCGTCCTTTATTACAATTAACACATCTCACACACATTACAGTCATCCTATGATTAGTCACTCCATTTTCAATCACCCAACTTTCATACTCTACACTTAACCAATACTACGTCTAAACCAAACGTGATCAATACAAGCACTGCATTCTGTATTAACTTCAGTTGGATTGGTAATTAGTGAAATTAACCCATGGCTCGCTATTTTAATTAAAAAATTATCCAAAGATCTCAAACTTTTTAATAAATCTATATAAATATACTAGAGCGTATTGAGGCAATAGTATTCCATTCGTGGAGAGTCGCCAATATATTTAGTAGGATTATCTCTTGAAAGTGCATGGAAAATCTTGTAGAAGTAAAGTTGTACCTCGCTAACTATTTAGCTCTCACTGATATAAATGGGTAATATTATAGTTTGTTTATAGCTTTTCTTCCTGCTAAGAGAAACATTAAAGTTAATATTATTTAACAACAAGCAATGCTTTAAGATGATATTCAAATGAAATTCATCGATTAACATTATTATTTACTTTGATGTGTGTTTGGTTGCATGAACATATTAAGTTTTTGAAATGCCTAATGGAATGTTATGTGCTTGAAATGCTTTGTGGTGTTAGCATGCTGTTTGCTTTAATTGCTTGTTCATTTAGGAATGAAGGATTTTGTGAAGAAAACTTAGAAAGTGAACTCAAGTTACATCATCCCTTGCGAACTCTTGTCACGCTTGGCTGGCCTCTAACTGCTGTTTGTTCCCCTCCATCCCATCCACCATCACAAACATGATATCATAATTGGTGAGTTGATGAGATTCACTTCAAATGCACATATGATAAAAGTTATTTTTTATCTTTTATTAAGAACATTAGTTGTTCCATTATTTATACTGTGTTTCACCAGACTTTATGGTGACTTATGTTTCTTCATGCCTACTACACAATACAAATTATTATTTGTTCTCATTGTATTTTTTAGTATTATAACTTGTACTTCTATTAAACATAGATAAAACACAAATCCATGTGTTCTTAGTGAAGTAAATTTTTCTGTGCTTAAATATTATATTTTATTTCATTATTATTAAATCAGACTGAATATTGTTTACATTTTCTTATGATTCTCAGGCCTAACACCCCTCAAGATGAAGATACACCAGTTCAAGGGCCACTTCCATATGAACCAGATGATGCTCCATGGAAAAAATCGGACTCTGGGATTCGCAAATTGTAAGAAAATTTATTGGATATTTGTAGATTGTAGGATATTGTAGAATGTTCAGTCGGTTGTTTTATCTTCATTTTGTTTTTTGTTGAATGATTCAATTGAATATTTGTAGTCCGAGTTTAAATCATTAGTTTTTACTTGTTGTATGAGTGACCGATTGTCTAACTAACAAGTAAAACAAACTAACATCAATGGTCTCTATATGGATAAAAAGTATCCATTAATGTATTGTTTCATAATTTTATTTGTATTGTAATTGACTACGGTAGGTCTTAATACTGTTTTTTAACCTCTTGAATCGGGGCTCGGATATAGCCGACCTACAAACGGGTTTTGAATGACGCACTATTTCTTGTCCAATTAGATTATATAGAGACCTAAGTTTTACATGACAATCTTCTGTGAACCTTTACCTTTCTATCGATATTGTTTGTCCTGCTTGTATAAATGGCAACAAAGCATAAAATCACAGTTGCAGTTTTTGTTTATTTTCAGCTGTGCTCACTATGTTTTACAAGTAATGGGGACACTGAATAGAAGTATTTGTTGTAGCGAAATAAGTGACTGTTAAGTATGTATTAACTGATACTTGCTAAATAATTTAGTAAACTCCAAAAGTGAAATTTTGAATGGCGAATACCTAGACCTAAATAATAGCACTCCCTAATCTAGTAGGCAGTATTCGTAGCAGGCAATTTCATAGATTTATAAATAATTTTTATCATTGTAACTTACAGCAGGTTGATTCATTTAGCAAACATAGATGCAATATTAAATCATGACATTCTAATTTCATTCATAAAAACGGTACATAAAAAGAGCATACAATTATTTTCGGAAGTCACGGTTAACTAAACACATATTTTTTTAAACAAATTACTGATTTAAAAAATAAATAGTTAAAATTGAACACTTATCAATTTAAATGACCTAGTTCACAGTTCCAAAAGGGTTTGGCTGTACTTAGTTCCTTCCAAAAGTTAAGGTTTCATATTTTACTAATCAGAATAATTATAAAACATTCAAAATTTATGTATTGATTGTTATTACAGTAACCGAACCAAATCAATCTATTGTTTTCAGTCAGTTGTTCCCTGCGCTTGTAAATTATATTTGAGACAAGGAGTTTTTTTATATAGAACTCTATTTTACTTTACTTTTCTTTCAAGTACTCAAGATTAAGATTGGTTAGTATCTAACTCAATGAATTATATCTTTACTTAATACATAGCCTAAACAGTATTAGGCAAAAAACAAAAGAAAGAAGATTTTGTATTTTAAAATTCATAATACTTTCAGCAATTGTTTAGACATTATTTTTAAACATTGAACTCTGACCTGATTGCTGTGAACATTTTGCGACCACAAAATCTTTGCCCTCACAAAGATAACAATAAAACCAGTTACCTGTTTTCTGACAAGTAAGAAATTAGCGCTCTGTTTCTAGAATGGTTGAATGGTCGTTTTATTTGTGAGGCAGTGAAATGCCTCTCATTTAAAAATCTTGCATTTAATTGACTTATCATTGACAACGTGGATGGGCATCCACTTAGTGTATGTTTCATAAAACCTAGACCGCTTTTGTATATGTACAAATAGCCTCAACATTCACGAATTGGACATTTTCAGAGGTTACATAGAACCTAACCTTTGTGAATGTTTAGGGATTACTGAATTTGTTTTATTTTATCATTATTTATTTATTGACTTAGAAATTGTATTTTAGGTTATTTAAGAGAGTGCGCTAGTGGTGGAAATATCGGCCCAACTGTCAGGGTTCAAAATAACAGATTACTAAGGTTCAGGGATTATAAAATCAGAAACTAAACCAAAGTCATTTACTTTATAATCCTTATATATTTTTCCTTGAGTGGTTCAGTGGTAAAATGATATTATTCTTTTTGCAATAATGCTCATGTGTATATAACAAGGTCTTAAAATACTAAACAACTTGATAATGCTACCCCAAGGCAAAACACTCAGAATAGCTGTGCTCATGTAATACTGTTTCTGGCTCGAACAAGTTTCTACTTTAATTGCATCTAAAAGAAACAAAAATACTTTAATGATGAATATTGGACAGTCTGTTTGCCTCCCTTCTCTACAAATGCTCCCTCAGTGCGTTCCAGCCGGAATTCCTGTGGTACCCTCTCTCAGAATGTCCAATCAAAGATCGATTCCCGATCAATAGAGCCTCCGTCGTCTCGCAAAATACCGACCCTGTCCCAACAGAACCTTCGGCTGTCTCCAAAAACACTGGTCTCGTATCTAGGTCAGTGTGACCCTTTTATAGTCTACTAGTTTGTCCATGTATGTCTCTTTAAGTGTGCTTTGCTCTTGTCAGCTATTTCACAACATTTGGCAGTATTAGCCAAATACTTTCTGTGTCTTTGACTTGGGATTGTAAATTCTAAACTATTCTTTATTATAATATTTGTATCTTCTAATTTAGTTTTTAATCCTAACAGAGTGCAATAATTTTCTTTTTTAAATAATATTTTTGTATGACAAATATATTTAGATAATGACAGAAAATAATTACTTGTAAATACAAGTACTTTAAAAGTAAGTTTTTTGTGCTCCAAAGCAGTAACAATTATTTGTATTGTTCCTGATTACAAAATTTACAATTTCATTCTAACAAATAAAGATAATATTTTTATAAACCAAAGAAAAAAAAAAACTTACTCACAAAATAAGACAGAATCAATGAAAACCCTGAGATAATACACCTGTATGGAGTGTTTTTATACAAACATTAGAAGCATGCAGACAAATTTTAATAGCTTCATAGTGGATTCAGTTAATCCTTATTTATTAATTATTCACAACCAACAGCTTTTGTAGGTTAGGTTAACAAAATAAAAGCAAACACAAACAAAAAAAGCTTACTGTATTATAATTCAATCAACTGTTTTTACATATTATAAATAAAACAGCTGGGGGATTTCGATCAAAAGTTTAACACAATTTTAGGTTATAGTCCAGTCAAATTGTAATTTTTAGGAAAACATTTTATAAACAGTATTGTTTTTGGAATCAGTAGACTTTGGGGTGTAGATTAAGGATCCGATTTTGCACCGCCACAAGTGGGGCAACACCCTTAAAATCTAGCAGTTTATTGTGGTTATTTCTGGTTCTATAATATCAAATTAAAATCTGTCAATTGTAGACCTAATTTGTGGACCTAAAAAAAAATTTTTGACCTATAAATGGTTGAACCATCTTTTTTAAGGAATAGTTTAGCACAGGGGTTCTCAACCTGGGGACCAGGCGATGATAACCACCTACGTTTTTCGCCTTTAAAAACAAAAAACTCAACCCGGGGGGGCATAGAAGTATTTCAAGGGAGTGTATTAACAAAATTAAATAAAAAAGTTATACTATAGTTTATTCAATTTTGTACCAGCTCTCTCATTAATGTTGTAAAAGTTACTTGCATTACATGCAAACCTAATCTATTACCCTAAACAAATTTGTATTTAGTTCTTTGACTTCATAAATTCTAATAATAATATGTTCAAAATAAAGTTATGTGCAGTAATATTAAATTTTTTGTGTGGAATTATATATATTTTCATTTAATAACCAGCTTCAGCTATCCTAACCAGTTTCAAATTCCAATTGTACTACTTGTATTAACCGCACATGGTGGTGGTATGGGGGGAGGGAGGATGTGACCCTCAAATCAGTGTCCAAAGGGGCGCACAGAGCCTGAAAGGTTGAGAATCACTGCTTTAGCAGATCAAATCATAAATCCAAAATTGAGCTACAAATGATGATTACTTAGGCCCAAATGTTACAAATATTTCTAAAATCCCTTGAAATGGTCATCACTAACTGTAAAAGAGTATTTGAAACTTACAGTATCTCAGAACATTAAAAATTTGTATTTAATTATCAATAAACGTAACGTTGTATAAAGAAGAGACGAAAATCACACATAATATAGTGATTCTTAGGCCAAATGGTCAAAATAATTTCTAAATTCACTTCAATATTCATTTTGATATACTAAATACATTTAAAACAAATTGAGCTACAGTATAAAAAACGTACAAAATTAAGTTTTGTCAAAAATATTATATAAATTGATAAAAATGAGCTAGAAATAAAAAAATTTTCAGCTCAAATTGTACGAATGGGTTCTTAAACCTCTTAAAATGTTTGTTATGTATAAATTCATACAAATAATTGTAACCTAAAGTTCGATAAAACTCGAAAAATTTCATTTATACGGGGTGTTTCAAAAAGAATCATCCGACTTCAAAAAACCATAGCTATTCGTCTACCAAGCGGAAAGGGTTAAAGATACGTGGTCAATACAATGGTGGGTAAAAACTAGACATGTTAACCTCTAAAAGTGTGACTAAATATGCTTGCTTCACAATCCTTGTGTTACAGTTTGTAAGAACTATGCTAATGTATATCAAAATATCTTCTTTTGTTAAGGATATGGTTTACTACTTGCTTAAATTAGTTTCTTAGTAACTTTGGTGGACACTCAAAGTGGCCTCAACGTTTAGTTGTCTTTACCGTCTTAAGTTTAGTTGTAAATTCGGGCCAGCAGAGGAACTGATTGTATGCTTTAATAAACGCTTAAAAGTAATGCAATCGTTTTGCCACCTTATCAACGAATCTTCTCCACCATCAACCATCCTGACAATGTCTGGATACTTGCAAGAGAGCCAAAGACACATCTGCTAAGGAGAGGCCCCGTTACTGAAGAAGCCGGATTGCTCCAAGTGGATCAGCGAGGGGCCTGACACATTCAAATGACTTAATCATAATTTTTTTTTAAATGTGATACCCTTGCATTATCTTGCAGTAAACTTAAATCATGTTTTGTTAAATCAAAAAGTTATGAATTATTTAACAAATATATTATTGGATAATGTGATCAGAAGTATGCCTGTCGAAGATGTTGGTACAATCACAGTAAGATAAATTTTTACTATGTGAGTCATAGTAATTCTCTTTGTTTTACACCAAATATAATTGTTAAAAATGTAAACCTATCAGTGGAACCCAGTAAATGTATTTTCATATAGTCAAAAGGTATGTAATTACATTTTTACTTATATTTCTTGTCTATTATATTTGTTTCAGTTTTCGCAAGTTATTTAGTGAATCGAATGTTACATTTCTTGGGACAAGTCCAAAACGCAGTCTGTCCTCTCTCTCCAAGATGGCTCTGGCTGGTGGTTCAACTCTTGACTCTCCTGTTTAAAGTGAACAAATACATTCCTTTAGGATTTATTATAAACATTGATCCTGCTGGAAACATAGACACTTCCCTGTGTTCACATTCTTTGTAGTGAATTGAAAAATTTGTTACTAGTCATCAAACTATTACTTCCAACCCAAAGAGAGGCTAAAAATCAAAATCTGATTGTGATCGTAGATCATGCGATGTATAGTGCTGAATGTTTTACTCAAATAGCGGTTTTGTGTCCAAGCCATCTTCTGTCTACTTACACACGACTTAAGGTCTTCCAACGATCGTCAGATTAATTCAAGTCCCATGAATTAAAAATAAAATCCTTAGAATCCTCTCCAAAACTTGTGCTAAACCGATGGATTAGTAGCTACAGGTAAAATATGATGAATTAGCTTGTAACTTAACATTTCTGGAAAAGTTTTGCACAGTTGTTTTTTATATTCAAATTAGTTTTACAGTTAAAATCAGTCCTGTGACGTTTTTATCAAAAGGCAAAAGACTAAGGTTATAACTTATTTAATATTTGTTTGGATAAAAATTCCTATTTCTACCAATTCTAAGTATTAAGCAATACGTTTTTATAATACTGTTATAGTTGACAATTTTTGGCCAAAATTTTATTTTAGCTAAAAATGCAAGGACATTGTCATCTTTTGTCAAATTTCTGAAAGCTGTGTATTGCTACAAAGCAACCTACATATTCAACAGTTTTTAGGCTGGCCCACTATAGCTTCATTGAGGTTAATTCAATTTGTATTATAGTTGTTCAGAAAACAGAATTCAGTGTAGAAGAAAAAAAATTATTCAATTCTAGGCGAAGTTTGATGTGTACATTTATTTAAAAAGTTAGGGATCTGAAATTACAGTGTTGTTTCACTATACATTATATAATATGTATCGAGGTATCAAGTCTATATTTTATTTTGCACATTTATACAAGAATAGTTATTGTAGTGTATAATTTCTGTATTATCTTAGTCTATAATAAAGTACTTTACCTATCTTATTTGTGTCAAATGACCTTTATAGTTTAACAATTTCTGGAAGCCTATCTTACCATCAGAAACTATCCCTCACTGATTGGAAGACATCGAAACAAAACTGCAACACAACACATTAGGGCAACAAGGAACCTAAAAACTGTATTTTTTCTGATGATGGTGGTATAGATATCCCGAAACATGTTAAACTATAAAGAAGAAACGATATCATCTAACGAACATAAGTCAGTTATAGTACTTAATTATATTAAATTAGTGACCCTGATACTGAAAAATGAGCCTATGGTCAGTTTAGTTAATATGACACCCTATTAAATGTAGTAAACATGTTTCTAAATCTTAACACAATTTTATTATTTTTAATTAGTTTGGCCAACATTTATAATAATTTCAATTAACCTTAGGTTAGCCTATATGTGCCAAGATGGAATAATTTGTCATATATATAAAACTCCTGTAGAAAACGAGGAAGATATTAGCATCCTATTCTATATTTTTTTAGAACTGAAATTTATCATAGCCTAGAATATGGTTACTTTCATTTCCCAGTTTACCTTCTATTTGTGTACATTGTTGTTACGAAGTTAGATTTGCTATAATTGTAAAGAAAGTAAGTTAGCAAAATCGATTGTATAATGCAACATGATCTTAGCATTGATTAACTCGACCATTCCATAACAGTATTTGTTGTTTAATGTTAGCATACTGTATCTAGAGAATGTTAACCCTTGTGATAGGCCATGTCTTTCAGACAATTGAACAAGACCTTAAAAATTTAGAAACAGTTTTTCCATTTTGTTTACATTTGTTGTGTTATTCTTTATATAAGATTTATTGAACTTGTTATATAAACATTATTAAACTTGTTTTAGAGATTTGTAAGTATTTGTGTTTAATCAAATTTAATATACTTTTAACTAAACTTATGTATTTTAAATATGTGTATAGAATGCCTATGTTTCATGTTTCGTATTGATATTGATAATTATAACAGCAATACTATATCATGACTTAAATTTTTTATTATTTATTGAAATGTTATTATTTTTATTTCATAAATTTCATTCCAATATAGTTTGCACAGAGTTTGATTAACAAAAAGACATACATACAATTTCTACTTGTTCTGAAATATATTTTTGCCATGAGCCTAGAAAACTTGGAAATTTTTTAAAGTAAGGTATTAATTTATATAAAATATCCTAGTTTTTTGTGCTGGTTAAAAAAGAAAAAAATATTTAAAATACTTGGCATCCAGAAAATAACTCCAGGGTTTTCTAAACAAATACATTATGTTTAGGGTTTCATACCTTAAAAGGAAAAAGGAACCCTTAGTATGATCACTCACTTGTCAGCTATCAATATCCGGTATTAATATAATTTTATTATTACTTACCCCTTCAACTTTTTATAGCGAGAACGACCATTCGTGCGGTAGTTTTTTTTTTTTGCAAGTTGGGCCCTAATTTTGCAATGCTTTGCTAAAAATTTCACTACTCTGGTTCTATACATTCTAGCAACATTATTTTTTTACTAAATTGTTAAGAAATAAATAAAGTACAATAAACACACAAAACCAATTTTTTCCAATAATATATATTTTTTTAATACTTTTCAAAATTTGAGTTTTTTGTACTTCAAGGGCTACCAAACAAAACAGAAGTTCTAACAAGTATTACGAAAAAAAAGCATTGGGGTGGTATACATTACTGTGTGTTTATTGTAGTGTACTTATTTCTGAACAGTTTAGTAAAAGAATCATGTTCATAGGACATATAGAACCAGAGTAATTGAAACTGTAGCAATATAGTGCAAAAATAGGGCACAGTACTTTTTTGCTACAAATTGCAATAATTTTATTTATTCTGGCTCTATATATCCTAGCAACATAATTCTTTTACTAAACTTTTGAGAATGAAGTACAATACAATAAACACACTAAAATATAATATTCAAATAAATTTTTTGTTTTTTTACTTACATGTTAGAATCTAAGTATCGTATGAAAGTAAAATACAAAACTCAAATTCAGTAAAGTATGAAAAAACCAAAAATTAATTGGATAATTATATGTTAGTGTGTTCATTGTAGTGTACTTATTTTTTAACATTTTGGTAAAAAAATAAGTTGATAGCATGTAATAAAAACCAGAGTAATAAAAACTTTAGCAATAGTTTGCGTAAATAGGGCGCGATATTTTTTTTATAGTTTAGCCATATTTTTGTAACAAATTGCTAAACGTTTTATTACTTTGGTTGTGTATGTCCTATCAAAAAATTATTTTACTAATAAGTAGTAGTTTTAAAAATAACACAAAAATAATATTCCAATAGAAAATTTATTTTACATACATGTATAAAAAAAAACACTAATAAAACCAATATAAAATACTCAAAACACGATCAGAACGTATTCAATAAACTAACCTACATAAAACACACTATAAGTGATCAAATTTAAACAAAGACGTAGTAAACAAAATGCCAACAATATCACAAATTTGTCTGGTAAAACGGCTTTTGCACTAGAAGGCTGTTGCACTTCTATAAGCAACAGAAGTATCGTATGTTATTGTTTATTGGTGTTTCAATCAGCAATCTTGTCTACATCATGCTGCAATATTAATTGCTTCGAGATAGTTTTGAGTTTAGCTGCTAGATGGAAGCATCTGATGGAACGTTCCTGAGCTTATGCTATACGTCAAAACGCGCCGATGGGAAGGAAATCCCGGCGTATCACGTACGGCAAAACACGTTGAAGGGTTAAACGTCATTAAAATCATAAAGAGATCAGACGACTTCTCTTTAAAACAACCTTGACCCTGACTACTTTTAGGTTTCATACCTTAAAAGGAGAAACAGAACCCACATAGGATCACTCACTTGTCAGCTATCAATATCTGCTATTAATATAATTTTATTATTACTTAAACGTCATTAAAATCATAAAGAAAACAGACAACTTCTCTTTGAAACAACCCTGACTATTTTTAGGTTTTAAAATAAGTAAATGAATTTTTAGTACTAGTAGTATTGTTTTTTCGCATAAGTTCCAAAATGGTTAGAACTAAACATTTCGTAAACTATAAAATATCAAAGTAATAAAAAAAAAAAACTGATACCTTACAAATAGCCTGTATTTTTAATTTAAATTGTGACGTTTCTTTTGTGAATCCCCATGATTAATGAATGTAGTGTAGGCCTATTGTACGTACAAAAACACTTTCTTTTAATGAATGATTTAAATTAGTTTTATATAGTTCAATATACTCTTAATTAAAGTACACTTTAGTAAACAATAATAACTTTTTGATTAGATAAACCTAAATTTCACTTACACGCAAAACAATGATGTAGGACTAACCTCTATTAATTCAGAAACACAACTGAGAAATGAAATTTTTGACATTATCAAAAACTACTCTGTAGATAAAAACCTTTCAGTACGCGTAAAACTAAACGGAAAGTATTGATGATTCATACGGTCACCCTACTGCAAATGTTTGTCGCACGTATATTCTATTACTCGATTCATACAATCTGTCTGCAGACCATTTACCACTCTTTCTGTAACGGGTCATGTTGGCGGTAAGTTATTTTTTGTCTCTCTGACAGAAAAAAGTAGTAACCGGAGACCTGATAATAATAAATTATGTATTTATTTTCTGCAGGGATACAAATGATCGGGACTTGAAATAAGTGATAATATTTTCCTGGATTACTGCGTCTAGTGTATTAAATATATCAGTGTTGTATTTACTTTATTGAATGTTGAGTTCTACACCGAGGAAGCTGACAGTGATCAACAAATTAGGGCTGTAGTATTGCCATCGTAAAAGAAGAATTGCAGGGACAAAGGAAGCACAATGAAATTTTGCATAATCACAAAGCAACCTGCACTAACCATCATATATTCCAATAATAGGAACTGAAGAAATATTTTATTATACATTGTTGTGTGTGGTGTCATTTGGAAGCATTATTTAAGGAGTATACAATTTTTGAGTGATATCAAAACTATATTTTTTTAAATTAATTTTGTGATATGTAGTTTTAAGATATTCCTGAAAGTATTGCTCAGAACCCCCATTCTCCACCCTCTATTTTGGAAAGTACTCCAACTAAAATTTTGAAAAACCTGTGGTATGCACACCTGCGGAGAAATACATATACTTTACAGGAGAACTATTTATAGTGATCCTTACTTTTGTGAAAAAGTTTTGAGAAATTTGTTTTCTAATGTACTGTAATATTGTGATAATTTGTTACCGTAATGACATTTGACGGTGTACTCACCACGAATGTATAATTAATTTATTCTCACCTTGTTTATTGTTGTTGGTTTGGGAAATAATGTTGTTGATGTGGTGTTATTAATATAATTCTGAAAAAAGCTTTTGATATGGTTTGTGGTATGGAACCCTTGGCGTGGCTTTCAAACTCGCACTTTTCTGTTTTTTTTTTTTAATATATGGTGCTGTATGTGCATGATAATAAAGCAGAAACAGTCAAGATTTATTTTACTCGTGCAAACTATTGTTAAGCATTGGTGTTTTCAGTTTTATTATAAATTCTGTACGGTAGCCTATACTGTTGATTCAGTTAGAGATGGCAACAATATATCGATATATTGCTCTCGATATATCAATACATTTGTATCGATACTTTGGATCCCGAAATATTGGTGATATCGATATATATATATATATATATATATATATATATATATATATATATATGACAAAATATCAAAACTCATATTATTTTTTTGAATATTGACATGTAATCTTTAATCAGTAGGTATTACAATATTTTAGTTGGTATTATTTGAAGTTACGTGTTACGCTGTGACTTGTCTTGCAAGTGAAGTTGGCAATGAAGGTCGTTGCGTGATTGAAAATATTTTCTACTCGCCCGAAGCAGAAGATGTATTATTAAATGACTGTAGAAGCAAAAAAATAAGAGTATTTGATAGCTATAGCAATACCTATTGGTACCTTATTAGATTTAATAATAAAATTAGGTTTTAAAACGTTTTTTAGAAAATTTGTTCCATTAAAAAACCTAAAATATTATGAAATATGCGAAAAATGGTAAATTTTAATTGTAAAATGTGTACAGTTTCTTTCAAAATATCAAACACCTATGTATAGATATTTTTAATCCGATATTTTTTAGGTATCAATACATGAACTTGCGATATGTCGAAAACACGATATATCGATATGTCAAAATTTGCCATCCCTAGATGCAATAATCGTATTGCTACAAGTAAAAGAAAAATCACAGTGCGTATTATGGTTTGAAAAATCAGTAATTATTGTTATGTAAAGAAATACTGGAAGCTATTTAATAGGACACCCACATCAGATAGGCCTAGAACAAATGCAGAAAAACTAGGAAATCATTTTACTGTATGTCCTATGTTAATATGTTCTATTAATAATGCTTGTTGTCAATTGAATATACCTATAGGCAGGGCCATCATGTTGTTTATACTCATCCCCCTCCCACCCACCACTAATCTCCCCATCTGTGAAATAGAGACACCCAATTGGATTACCTTAGTTACAAGCATGAATAGCAAGTTAAAATAGCAAGTAAAACATGTTTTGAAATAAGATTGTATTAAAAATCCAATTATTACTAACAATTCAAATAAACTAAAAACTTATTAATTCCACACAAAATAAAAAATAGTGTATAGAACCTCAATAACACATACATTGAATAGAAATAAAAACTGGAGCAGGTTGTATGAAATAATCATAAGCATGTACTAAACACTAAATAGCATTCGCCTGACCTTTGCACGAGAAAATTTTGAAAGAATTTTCTTTAAAATCAAGTATTTGTGCCTCGTCGTTCTCAATAGACAGGATGGCCAGATAATGCAGTCTCCCCTGTCTAGGATAGCGCGTAAATAAGTCTTTATCAGTTTTAGCTTACTAAACCTACGCTCAGCACTTGCAACTGTCACTGGAGTAGTTAACAAAACTCCAAGTGCAATCCAGAGATTCATTATTTAACCCTTCCCACGCTCTAGACGAATATAACCGCTAAGTTTGACTTTGCTCAAAACGCTGTGGACAAACATACTCGCTTTTAAACATTGAGTGTATTTGTTAGGACTAAATAGTTTTCACTTTTGCTGCTTGAGTGCAGCAGTTATTGGGTAACATATCTGATGCGTAAATTAAAGTTTGTGAGACCTTTATATTCGAGAGACCAACTTGCTTTATACAAGTAACCAGATTGAAATGAGAACAATTAATACTTTATTATATTCTTGTCCATATTGAAACTGTAGAATTGTGACTTTACATTTTCCTACCTTGATTGAAGCAAAGTATTGTAGATTTCTGTAGGACGGTGTAGGCCAATGGCGTTGTTCGTAAACGTGTGCACAGGTACCTGGCGAAGACACTTGACACAAATTAATTATAATAAATTGTCACAAATCACACTGTTCACAAATAAAATATCACTGTTCACAGTTTATAAGTACAAACCATAGACACGGTTCGCTAATTAAGTTTTCGCGATATCTTTGGTTTTGCAAAGTTAGCTAACAGCACATGAGCGAATGGCGTATAATTCAGCAATATGAATTATGGATAAATGACAGAAAAAAAAAAGGTATAAAATGGTTTGCGACCAAATACTCGGAGCGTACGATTACCAACGAGAATAATTCGTAGTATCGTAATCACTATTCTATTAGCGGCGTTGTACCCATGCAGCGAGTATTACCCATGCATAAGATCACGACCGATGTAAAGCGCGTTGCTTGTCCAGTCTCGTAGTTTTTTATCAAGCGTTCTTCGGCTTTGTTAGCCAGAGACCAATCAATGGTCACAAAAGGTAGCTTTGTTAAACATGCATAAAACTTCTGTTGCTAAGCGGTGTGTTATGCTGATATATTTTGGTTTGTGGCAGGAATACAAAATAAGTACTGAACATAGCGGCACCCTTGAAACAGTGTTTCAATAGGAAGACTATAGAGTTATTCAATTAAACAGTAGGCAGAGATTAGGTTAAATTGATAGCGAAGTGGTGTGTATTAAATTATGGTGACCGATCGCAGTGGATGGGTAGTTTAAACACTTTGATTGCAGGGCGAGAAAGTATTCCTGTTGAGGTTCGCACAGTTACTACGCGGACGACTCCATCCCGACCAGGATGAATGTCTTGAATACGACCCATTGGCCAAGAAAGCGGTCGAGTTTGGTAGTCATGTATGAGAACTAGATCACCGACACCGAGGTTTTCCGATGGTCGGGTCCATTTTAAACGATGCTGGAGAGTATGAAGATAATTTACTCTGCTCAAGCGCTTCCATAGTCGGTCAGTAAACGATTGGACGTGTTGCCAGTGGTTGAGACGATTATGGGGAATAGATGTAATGTCTTCTTCCAGAATAGTTACTAGTGACTGACCAATAAGAAAATGACCTGGTGTAAGAGCGGCGAGATCTGTGGGATCATTGAATAGTGGTGTCAATGGTCGTGAATTTAAAATAGCCTCGACTCTGGCTATCAGAGTTATGAAGTCCATGAGGAACACGCATTGTTCGCCTAAGATTCTTAAAAGATGATGTTTCGCACTCTTGACTGCGCTCTCCCAAAGACCTCCCTGATGAGGTGCTGCTGGAGGTAGAAAGTGAAAATTTATGTTATGCTCAGTAGCAAAACGACTCACATCCTGTTTAAATTGGTCTTGTTTGTGTAATTTGGACAAGATATTAGACAATTTTGATGCGGCGCCCATGAAGTTAGTTCCACAATCTGAGAAGATATCAGAACAGAGTCCTCTTCGAGATATGAACCTAGTAAGTACGGCGATATATACATCAGTTGATAAGTCCATGGCAACCTCCAAATGGACAGCCTTTGTGGCGAAACATATAAAAATGCACAAATATACCTTTACAGTGATTGCCTGGCGCAAAGTATAGATTTTAACATGAAATATACCCGCATAATCAACTCCGGTTTTCGTGAATGGTTTTGAAGGTGTTATGCGGTCCTTGGGAAGATCTCCCATTAGAGGAATCTTGTGAGATGGTTTGGCTCTAAAACATGTCATACATTTAAAAATACAAGTGCGAATGGTACTTCTTGCGGACAGAATCCAGTAAGTGTGAGATAATAATGACTGTAACAACTGAGGTCCTGCATGTAAATATTTAATATGGTAATAATTAATAATTAGAGTAGTTATATGATGGTTTTTAGGCAGAATATAAGGATGTTTGGTTGTAGTTCAGTGCTGATTGAGTAACTCTTCCTCCTACGCGTAACATTTTATTACTGTTAAGGAACGGTGAAAGACGTTGCAAACGGGTGGTACAAATTTTGTTATTATTTAAAAGTCGGATATCCTCAGAAAAATGAGTGTGTTGTATTATTTTAATTATCTGTTCTTCAGCTGTATTGATTTCTTTCAATGACAGTGATCCAGTGTGTTTAACTTTATTCCTGCAGTTATGAGTGAATCTTAAAAGATACGCATAAATGCGTTTAAGTGTTGTCCAATTTGAATATTTATTTACTAGGTCCCAGTCTGTTGACTTAGATAAAATTCCTATGTGAATTGGGTTAATGCGGATTTCGAGAAGCATGTCCATCACTTTAATTTGTGATTTTGGCCATGCATAGTCAGAAAGTCTCAGCCAATTTGGCCCCGACCACCATAGAGTGTGGTTAACAAATGAAGACGAGGAAATTGGTCGCGTGGGACAATCAGCAGGATTGTGACTTTAGGAGACATGAGACCATTTTTCAGGTGAGACCCAATCTTGAATTTGAGTCACCCTATTACAGGGTGTCCAGCGTCCTTGAATTCCTTGAAAACCGGGAATTGTACGGGAATTCAGACTGCCATGAAAAAACCGGGGAATGTACGGGAATTCTGCGAAAAATCCTTGAAAAAGTGTATTTGAGTTGTTGGGAGTTTTAGTTTATTTCCTAGCAATTTTTCGTGCTCTGATTAAAAAAGTAATATTTTTTCTGGGTCAGATGTGTGAGGAAAACATCCTGGTATTGTTTCTGTACTATTTTTAGAAACACCTGCTTCCACTCGCAGTATGAATGAAAGTAGCAAAGTATTCTCAGTATTGGGTTTGTTGCATACGACTATTTTTTGTTGTAATGAAACAGAGCGGTTCCCTGATCCCATTTAGTTTCACTACACGGACACGATTAAAACTGGGAGCATACGATAATTTCGGACCGGCAATGAGAGCGCCGGTTGCCTGTTTTACATTGTGAGATTCAGTGATCTTATTCCAATCAATCCAATTGAACAACACAACAGTCAACAACGTGGTGTGATTTATTGCCTTGTTTCTTTATCTGTAAGAAATAATGATCTCAATGTGTTTGTGCGGTTGACTATAATTTCTGTATTGTTTAGGTAAATAGGGACTTTCATGCAAGCACGGTAAAACTTACCGGGCGAGTTACGTACAATATTTTTCATTACACTACACCAAAAAAGCAACATACAGTACTTTTAATCAAAACATCTTTTTATAAAAAATAAAAGTATTTTCGACACTTTGAAAATACAGTGTGGGGTATAGTTTTATATGTTTTTGAGTACTGGAAAACCGATTTTGACAGTTAAATAATCGTAGCGCTTCGCAATCACGTTTATGGATCAAAATTTTGAAAATTCAGTGTGGGGTATCGTTTTATATGTTTTTGGGTACGGGAAACTCGATTTTGATAATTAAAAAGTTGTAGCTCGTCGGAGTCATGTCTTTGGATACAAATTTTGAAAATTCAGTGTGGGGTATCGTTTTATATGTTTTTGGATACGGGAAACCCGATTTTGATAATTAAAAAGTCGTAGCGCGTCGGAGTCATGTTTTTGGATCAAAATTTTGAAAATTCAGTGTGGGGTATCGTTTTATATGTTTTTGGATACGGGAAACCCGATTTTGATAATTAAAAAGTCGTAGCCCGTCGGAGTCATGTTTTTTATACAAATTTTGAAAATTCAGTGTGGGGTATCGTTTTATATGTTTTTGGGTACGGGAAAACCGATTTTGACAGTTAAAAAGTTGTAGCTCGTCGGAATCACGTTTATGGATCAAAATTTTGAAAATTCAGTGTGGGGTATTGTTTTATATGTTTTTGGGTACGGGAAACCCGATTTCGACAGTTAAAAAGTCATAGCGCGTCGGGATTACTTATTTTTTAACTAAATGTAACAAATAAAAAGTAATTTTAACTTGAATTTTTTTTCAATTCGTGTGTTCTGTCCAGACGAGCTGAAGTCTCGAAAAAGTGTTCCATCTTTTCACTAGTTCTTATTTGTAAATTAAACTGGAGAACGGTAAAATCAATTTAATGTTTGTTGTTTCTTGTTGTCATGCCCCCTCAACGCCACCCTCGACCCTTTTGTTTGTGTGGCCGCATATACTATACACTTCATTCTTATAGCTGTCGTACCTGGCTTCGTTAAGGTAAATAAGTACAACTTGTTTTATAGCTGTTGTACCAACCAGGCTTCGTTCAAGTAAATAAGTAACACTATTGTATACAAGATGTACCTAGCTCCATTCAGATAAATATGTAAAACTTGTTTATAGCTGTCGTAGTAGGCTTCGTTTAGGTAAATAAATAGGATTTTTGAATAGCTTTCGTACCTGGCTTCGGACAGGTAAATAAGTAAATCTATTTACAGCTGGCATAACTGGTTTTGTTCAGGTAAATATGTCAAACTTTTTTATAGCTGTTGTACCTTGCTTCGTTAAGGTAAATAAGTAAAACTTGTTTTAATAACATTAACGTTAAAGAACCATGCAGTTAAAATTACATAAGAATGTTTACTCCCCTTTACAATTTTATGATCATTGGAATCAGGAATCGATTTCTTGGAATCGTTATTATTAAATGTTGTGTTAGTTCAAAAGGAAGGTTATTATGTTCGTGACATATAGAAAATTTAAACACATTATGTACTAATACCTACAATTAATTTACATAAGATACAGGCAGTCCTTGTTATATGCGGTCCTGTTTTACACGGTAAAAGACAGTCCTTGACATTTTTAGTATTTTAAGCCAAGTTGTTTCGATTGTAGGCTACAGTTGTAATTGTCATCTTGTTGTTTGTCATCTCACTCTCCCCTCAAGGTCAGTGCTCTCATAACGGTACCCACCCATGCTTGCTCTGTCAATGTCTGGGTTTATCTATTTTTAGAATTTTAGAACTTCACTCACTGTACACAGTACAGTATGACATTGACCTTCATTTGCACAAGTCCACTTGTATTCACGATTCACGCAGAGGTGTGTTGTAGGGAAATCTTTTATGTTTTGTTGTATTTGCGATAGTTTTGCCGACGTGGTATTTATATATACAATGTTCTTAAATTCGTACAATAATAATTACAGTACATACACTTTTTTAGCGACCACGAATAATCAAAACCGCGAATACCAAGCACGCGAATGTCGAAGCCCGTCAAATTTTCTTGCTCTTAAAACTGACGCTAATTGCCACGAAAAACAAATAATTTGTTGTTATTTTGCTTTCACATTTGGAACGCAACTTTTAAAATCCCTGATGTTTTTACAAGTCTTTAGTAGGCCCTATGTTTAGGTATTATAATTATGTTGTATTTATGCCGAACGGTGGTCCGTATATTAGTAGAGGTTTAATTAAAACTGTGACAAATGCGGTTATTTTCCGTGGTTTGTACGGGAAAAACCGGGAATTGTACGGGAATTTTCTGAAGCTCAACTGCTGGACACCCTGTATTAGCAACGTATACTTTTAATTTATACGAAGGTGTTCTTATCCATGCTAGTGTCACGGATGAGTCAGACCAACAGCGTGTAAGATCAATTTTGTATTGCGATGCAATTAAGTTGGTACAATAATGCATTAAATTAGCGAGCAAATGTGCTCCGCAAAGTTCTAGACGTGGTAGGAAAATGTGTTTCAAAGGTGCGACCTTTGATTTTGCAATTAAAATTTGCGTTTTAACCTTGTTGTTAAGGTGTGCTGTGCGTAAATATACAATAGCTGCATAGCTTTGTTCAGAAGCGTCGCAAAAACCATGAAGTTGTATATTAACTGCGTAAGTGGGTGTAGCGCGATATTTCAATCTTTTCTAAATTGGGTAAGTCTTCGATAAGGGCTTTGCAAGCATGAGTAACATTGTCAGGTAACGTGTCATCCCATCGTACTCCGATTGACCACAACAATTGAATAATACATTTAGCATGAAATGTAATTGGTGATAGCCAACCGCAAGGGTCATACAAATGTGCGATCACAGACAAAATAGCTCGTTTTGTGTATATTGGTTCTATTTTGTTAATCTTATATGAGAATACATCAGTAGATGGCGTCCACTTTAAACCTAATATAGAGAATAGAGGTTGGCCAGGCGCTTTGAAATACAAAGGCTTTTCGCGATAACTTTCAGGAACTGCTTGTAATAACTCAGGTGCGTTTGAAGACCATTTCCTTAATTAGAATTGACCTTTGGCGAGAAATTTGATAAGTTGTGTTTGTAATTGTAACGCAGTAGGCACGTCATGTGAACCGGTTACTATGTCATAGACATAAATATTGTTTTTTATGACTTGCGATGCGAGTGGGTACTGAAGACCCTCATCGTGCACTAGTTGATTTAGTGTACGAATTGCGAGATAATGTGCGGGCTTTAAACCATAAGTAACTGTTGTTAGCTTATATATTAACAGCGGTTGTGAGGAGTGTTCTCTCCACAAAATTAGTTGATAAATTTGATCAGCGGGTGCGATTTTTATTTGCCAGTACATCTGTCTTATATCACATGAAAAGACAGTGTTGTAACGCCTAAATTGAAAAATGATGTCAAATATATTACTCTGAAGCTTTGGACCACAATGTAGCATATCATTGAGGGAAAGTCCGTTTGTAGTTTTTGCACTTGCGTCGAAAACAACACGAAGTTTTGTTGTTGAACTATTTTCCTTAATCACTGCGTGATGTGGTAAAAAGAAATGTCGATTTTGTAAAACAGATTCACTGATTAATTGCATATGACCGGACTTGAGATAATCTGTCATAAATGCAGAGTATTCACGTTTTAGATTGTGATTTGTATTGAAAGAATTTTCTAGACTTAAGAACCGTCGTTTAGCTTGCTCGAAAGAGTTTCCTAAAGTCAAAGGGTTTACTTTAAAAGGAAGCGAAGCAACATATCACATATCGTCCACTAGTTTCCCGAGTGATATTAGAAATGTAGTGGTTTTCACATTCCATTTCTTCCATGTTGGTCTTGGTTACAAGAGGAGGTTCTTCGACAGACCAGAATTGCTGCAATAACTCATTTAGATTTAATTCATTAGTTAACAATAGCGACAGAGAATGTTGCCCTAGCGTGAATAGGGCGTATTAACGTACATCCAAAGATGGTTTCTATAGCAGTAGGCATGCGTTCGCCTAAGTCTATTTTATGACCGGTTATGGCTAGGCCATATAGGTCAGCACAGATGAGAAGGTCTATTTCACCAGGATTATTGAAATGAGGATCCGCAAGTTTTAGATTTTTCACTCTCCCCTTTAACTCAAAACTAGTTTCCCACTTTGGAAGTTCGGATGCGATTTTATCCAAAACAATAACATTGTGGTTTTCTTGAAGTATACAACCGTCAAGAGCTAAGATGTTTATTTTGGCAAACCCTTTAATTTCTGTACATACATTAGAAATGCCATTTAGCTGTACAACAGATGGTTTAATATATATACCTAGTTTTAGAGCACAGTGAGTTGATATTAGAGTTATTTGACTACCTGAATCCAAAATGGTGGTAACTATTTGTGAGTTTTGTTTACTTGAGATCACAAGGACCTTGACAGTGCCTATTACGGTAATTAGACCCTTAGAGTTGATTTGTTCGGTAGGCCTATTTGACAGACTAGCTAGGCTTCAATTACTGCGATTAAAACTTGAATTCGTGTTTGCGTTATTGGGTAAACAAACTGTAGGTTGTGTGTAGACCGAGCTTGAATCAATAGTTGATGTCCTGTTTGATAGTCATCTTGAACCTGAGGTTGAAGGTTGATTTAGGTTGTTGGATGCTGTGTTAAGATGCAACAAAGTGTGATGTCTTTTGTTACAAGTGTGACAAGTATGTGTAGACTTGCAATGCGAAAGAGTGTGAACAGTGCTTAAACAATTTATACAATAGCGTTTTGTTTGTATGAAATCGAGGCGTTTATTTGGAGTTAAATGTTGAAAAGCGATACATTTATATATATATTGTGAGAACTATTGTTACAATACGCACAATTAGCGGTTGAAGATTTTGTGACATGATAAACATTGTGTATGGGTTTAGATTTCTTAAAATCTGTAGACTGTTTGTTGATATTTTGTTTAAAGTTAACTGTTTTCAGAGAATCGCTCTGAGTTGCGGCTGCGTCTTCTAAATGTATACATTCGTCGTTTAAAAATGTCATTAATTGATTAATTGTCGGCATACTATGATCGGAGGTGCGCTTGTCCTCAAATCTCTTGCGTGATTCATTTATAGTTTCCTATACAAAATAGTTAATAATGTTAATTCTTGACTAATATCATAATTCAAACATTTTAATGCTTGTAAAACAGGTAAGATTAACAGTCGGCATGTCAATAATTTTATGTATATGATAGCCAATTAACCTTCGAGTATTTTGATATCTGTCACAGATTGTATCCCAAGCTATTCGATAATTAAGTGGTGCGACAGGTAGACCCTTTATCAGATTCAAAGGTTCCCCATGTAAACATGACAAAAGATAAGTAAACTTTTCTGTTGTAGATAACGACTCGTTTTGGTGGATTGTAGTATGAAACATATGGTAGAATGTTGTCCATTCTGACAATTTACCGTTGAAAGTTGGTAGCGAAATTCGAGGCAACTTAATTGAAGTTTTGTTTGTATTTGAATGGTGTGAGAAAGTTGACATATTAAGGGTATCGGGTGATCCAACATTAGGTAACATTAATTTAATATTGGTTTTAGCTGTGATTGCTAAGTCAGCAATTCCATCTTGTATCTTCGAGTACTTCTTTAATTTGCGAATCTGTGGTATTTTCATCTGAAGCGATCCGATTGACAAAAGAATCAAATTCTGCGGATTTTTTAATTATACTGTCGTAATACTCGATAAGTTTTTTCTCGACTTGAGGCGTTATCGCGCTTTCGTTGCTAGCTTCAGCAATCGAAAGAACAGATTCACATATTGTGGTGAATCGACATGAGATGAATTCAGATTGGCGGTGAAATGCATTGAAACGCATAATTATATTTTATATTTCCAATTCGGAATAAGACAAATCAACAAATTTCAAACAGTTGTGAGGTTATAAATGAATATAACCTTGTTATTATGAGAAGGTAAGTATATATATATATTTTGTAAAGATATATATATATGATTGTATATACAAAGTTTTAAGATCAGTAGGCCTAGTCCTTTAATAAATAGGTTGTACAATGTTAGACATATTTTATAAGTCAAGATGTGAGACCGTAAGCAATTATTATTGAAATTGCAAGAAATGTATTGTACCAGTCTTGGATAAAGACAATTAAATATATGGAAGCTATACTGGACCACATAGACTGAACATGTTCAAAGGACTTACCAAAAAAATAATACTTGCCAAACTGAAGAAATGTCTTAGCCGATCACTCACAAATATTATTCAGGTATATTGAGGTCAACTCAATAAAGAAGAAGTTAAATTAGATTTTGATTTATTGACCAAAACCAAAAAAAAATTTTATTATAAGTCCTACTTCTTGATCACAATAATTTAATAAATGATTTTTTTTTTTACCTTGCGTTTTGTGATCTAGCGTCCTTTTAGGTTGGCGACCTCGGTTTCAACTGCACTGAGTCATTTTCAAGTAAACCTAAAAATGCTGTTAAACAGAGTTCAACCTTCGCTGAACACCTAGTCGAATCAGGACACCTATACCGTTCTATCCAAGAAAATATGGAAATAATAAAAACGTGCAACAAAAGCAGGGAAATGGATGTACTAGAAGAGTTCCAGATATATAAATATTCCAAAAACAGCCCTTCAGAAATACTAAATGATAAACTGAAATTCAAATCTAATTCGTTGTACGACAAAATAATAGACATAGATAACAGTGAAACATAGACTTTAATCCTCCCCCACTTTCACTCAATCCGGACATACAACCATTTCAAGTTTAACTACGTACGCGAGAGGATGCATCCACATATTTTTACATTTTATAAAAGAATTGACGAACCGTTTAACCACGGTAATTGTAATTATTGTGAACTATTTAATTGTTGAACTAATGTGATTGTTGTAGTGTGATTTTTATATAAGTGACTTGAAAATGACTCAGTGCAGTTGAAACCGAGGTCGTCAACCTAAAAGGATGCTAGATCACAAAATGCAAGGTAAAACAAAAAAAATCATTTATTAAAAAAAAAAATATTTTAAATATATATTAAAAAAGAAATGACATGCCCTTAATAACAAAAGTTAAAAATTTATATGCCCTTAGTTATAATAAAAAGAAAAGTTTACATTTACAATATTAATTTTGATTATATTTAAAAGATCCCTCCCCTAAAGTAAAATTAGAAAAACCCTCCCCATTTATAATACAAGATTAATTACAATTTATTACCTTTTTACAACATTACAAAATTAAATATATAGTACCATGGATTTATTAATAACTCTTGTTTTGTTGGCCAACCTTAATACTAAGTGAAATTAAATAATAAAAATAATGGCGTTTAATAATTTAGTGAGACGTCTCTCTTATAATAAATAAAAAAAACTTTTAGATTTTGACTGAAATCCCTGCAGGATTGTAGTTCCAAAATTTGCTAGCGATCCCTTCCAATTAAATTAAATTATAAAGACATTTATTATATTAAATCTAAGAAACACAACAATGTTTATACAACCTATTCAAAAAATTCAAAAAATAATTTATGAGTAATGTTCACTGCAGATTTAAGTACAAGTTTATTGTTTAGTTCATAGCTATGTTTTCAACTAATAGATAGGAAATTGAGTGTAACTACATTAAAGCACTAGATCACTGTCGGCGAAATTAAGTATAATAAGCGTTGTATTGGTGGTCTGAAGGTAATGGTTTTTAATTGCAGAAGAACATATTTAACCCTCCATCTTGCACCAGTTATACACTGCATGTAAAACAAAAGAACATGGTTTTAGCAATTATTATGGTAGGTTTTAAAACCAAAAACATTGTGAACAGACTTTAGGCTTAAAGAGTTTGCCTTTATATTATTTTAGTAAATGTTTAACAGGCAAGGTTGAGAACAACTTTGTTAATTGGTGATTCAAGATTTAACATTAATTAACCTGTTACCATTTGTCATGTTAAACTTTAACTGTTACCACATGTAAAATGCAAACACATGTGAAATTCAGAATGCACATGGAAGTTCATATATGTTTTAGACTTTCCTCAAACGGAATGACCATAAGATGATAGGGTTACACAACTTAACTTTACTTTACTTTATGACTTTGAAGTTACAAACAATATAGTTACACAATTTGCTTTAACCTAGACCTAGGTTAGAATTTAGGCAAGAGTTACACTAGGTTGTACACTAATCGTACACAAAGAATCAAAAATTGAATTAGATAAATATTAAAAATACACTTAATAATTTTGAAATATTATTGATAATATTGAATATAAACTTGGCAATAACGTACAAAGCTAATGTTTAATCAGCAAAAATGAACTCGCTAAGACATTTTGATTTGGTTATTTTGCTATGACATACCTGGTGTTTTGTTGAAGAGGCTTTAAAAATAAAGCATGCTATTTAATAGCGCACTGAAGTGTCGTTCAATAAACACACGACTATAACATTTGTATAATTAATTTCCGAACAGGTTAAAGTTTTGAACGACCTTAGGCATGGCGTCGCTTGCCTTGAGTTACCAGACAGAATTCACAAAGGAAAAATGGCTACTCCAACAGAAATACATGCCGTGTCTAAAGTTGGTCACTTGACTAACAGCGCATGACTGCTAACAGCTGGTGGGTCTGTTGAGTGGTGTCACCTTGCGGGATAAAAGGAACTACTAGAGCACCTGTATTGCTGGTGTCGGTAATACAGAAAGTATTTGACAAACGTAATAGTATTAAGTAAGCAATAACATAACACTGTATATTGTTTCCAAGCGTTATTCACTACAGCAGGGGTGCCCATCCCCCCCCCATGTAGATACCCCTCCCCTTATAAACAATAAACCTTAAGGGTCCGCTGTAGTGGCGGCCATCTTGGATTTTTATAACATAAGAGCAATGTTAAATTTCAAACCATTTATTTCGTTTATTTTTTATCATACAATTGTTTGCAATGTCTCATTTTAAGCACAGTCACAATACGCATCCGTCTTGCAATTTAGTTTTTTTTATCAAATGCTTTTGATTTGTTATGTAATTAACATTTTGTAAGTACAAAGTTTGAATTTTTTTCCTAACACAATACAAAATTAAGAATGAAAAATAATTTGCAAGCCGGATCCGAAATTTTATAAAGAATATTCAGTTTTTTTTTTTTTGCAACACTCAATTACAAAAGATAGACTTATAAAATGGTTTGAAATGAGGCAATGTCAAAGCGTTCATTTACTTAAAGGGTCTGCTCCAGTAAACGAGAAAGCAACCGGAAACGAAAGCGCTTCTCACTGTATCCCTATCTAAACAGTGCAATTTCTTGCAGCTTTAGTCTTTTTCAGAGGCTAGAATTAATATACTAGATAATCACTTGTCACTCATACTGCTGCGAAGTCGATTTTTTTACAATTTTCAGTCTACTCATGGTTCTCACGACAGAACAGCTAGTGACTGAAAAAGAAAGAAGAATTTTGTACATTACAGTTAAATTTGGTAATGATGATATTGGACCATTGTAAGGCCGAATAAAACCTTGTTTCATCCACTGGTCTGCCATCCTCTCATTTACATGTTTCTTTTTGCTTGAAATTCTTTCATTTTGGACTGTCTCTTCTTCATGGTTTGATGACATCTCACCGTCTGATGAATTATCACGTTTATGAAGGATGTCTGAAATGTCTACTTCTTTATGCTACTTTGTAAAGACTACTGAAAGTTTCCAATTCTATTTTTTAACTCATTTTTAAACTTATAAAATGTTTCTTTTTACAATGCGCCAACCACTTGTCGTTGCGGTGCACTGTGTTACATAACATTTCTTAACATTTGTATTTGATCGCTCTTTTCAACGCTCGAGGCATTATTTAAGTCAAAGTAATCTTATCTACTGCACACTGCACTGAAGCTGAACTGACTGACAACAGGACACTACTATGTGATGGAAATGGAACAGCTGATAAGCAGGTGGGGTTGGAGGGAGGGAAGGAGCAGTGATAAGTCACACAACTGTGTTTATTTTGGAACCTATGGCCTTGACCAAAGCTTCTAAGTTCGCGCGGCGGCGAGACGGGAAGGGGGTTGGGCATGACCACACCAAGATTATACCGAAACCGAGAGAATTATACCGACAATGAACTAAAAATATCTTAGTTATAAATAGGTAGATTATTTACTGTACTGTATACTACAATAGCAATACATTTGCCAATAATATTATTGTATTATTGTTATCCTACCGTACATACACAAAATTTCAATTGTTATTCACAAATTGTCTCATTTATTTATAGTTTCAAAAATCCCCCCCAAATTATAAATCCCCCAAAATTTATTTTGATGGCGTTCTGAGCGCCATATCACCCCTCTTCTGGGCACCCCTGCACTACAGAGATAATAGTAGCCTACTGTGTTTACAACCAGACTTGGGATTAATGATTAAAAAAATTAACGATTAAAATCAATCGTTAAAAAAATGGGTAACTTTTCACTTAATCATTAGTTTTAAAACTGGTTAACTTTTAACTCTTAATCGTTAAAATATTGGTTAACGATTAAAACTAACGTCAGTTAATTAATTTGGCGGATGCCCGGAAAGATTTGTCACAATGGAAATGCCGACCGGGTGGGTGGGCCTGACGCGACAACATTCAATATTCCTTAGTTTGGGTTATTTATTGCTTATTGGCCGACCGGAAGGGGTGGGGTGTCTAAAGAAAGATAGAACTATAAGAGGGTGGGGTGTATAAGGTACCTGGGCTATTAGCTAAAGGTAACGTAAACAAACAAAACAGGGCCGTTAACACACCCATCAGTGTCATTCAATTAGCCCTTGGGTATTCGCATACCATTATTACAGTTGGATAGTTTTGTTAATTTTGTATAAGTTGTTTAACTGTTTTGCCCTGTTATAGTGATTGACAGTTTAGGTTTTATTTAGTGGGTTAGTGATTGTTAATAGTGAGTTAGGTCTAGTGTAGCAGTATTTTAATTTTTGACTTTTTAATTTTATTATGTCTTTATTGTGGCCAATCATTTCAAACTTTTATGAACAAATAACAAGGGAGGGAAATAGTTTAAAATTTAAATGCCTATTGTGTTTACCAAAATTTAAAACAATCAAGGCTTCAGCAATTTCTGCCTCCAATTTAAGGACCCACTTAAAGGTAAGTTGTGTTTTAGCTGTTTTAGGTTGTTGCCTATCTAATTTTTGTCGTCTATTATTGAAATTTGTGTTTTATTATAGGGCATACGTTCAAGGGCATATATTATAGAGCGTTTACAAGCATATTTTCAAAAATTCGCCAAATATAGTAATTATAAACCAATTCGAAAGTGGTCCATAGCTTTTTTCTAGAGAAAGGTTCAAAGAATTTATATATGTCAGTAAAAAAGTGATAGATGTAAATTTTACAAAGTTATTAGCTCAAGAAACAAAAAATGTTCAGTAATAAAAGGAAAAGGTTCAACTTTAGACCTACATAAAAGTAGTAAACATTTTTGTATTTTTTTTTCAAAACATACGAAAGTTTTGTAATTTAGTTCTAAAAAGAACTGTATCAATATATTTATCAATTTCAAATTTCTTGTAGAGTGTAGATAAATCAAAGATTTGAATTGAATAATTGTAAAATGTTGTTTTCTAAAAGAATTCATTTAGAAAACAACATGAAATCCTCAAATCACAAAATGATATCAAACGAATAAAAAACTCGAATAGGTTCCGAAAAATTGCTTCGAATCACAAAACCGCAAATAGCGAAAACCAAATCTTAGGAATGTTATGTTCGTGACATTTAAAACATTTTGTATTAATACCTATAAATCCTAGGCAGGGATGGTATTTTCCCTGCCTTTTTGCAACAAGGCCTTGATATACTCCTGCCAAATCTGGTAGAGGTTTTCAGGGCTAGCTATGAGTTAGGTTATATTCCTGTTTCCTGGAGGGATGTGGAAGTAGTCTTCATCCCGAAGGGTGGCCAAAGGGCTATGGACTTGCCAAGATTCTTTAGACAAATTAGCCTATCTTCGTTTCTCTTAAAAACGTTTGAGAAGGTGCTGGATCAGCACATTAGGAGTACTCACTTGAGTGTTAAACCTCTGCATAGTAGCCAACATGCATACCAGGTTGGTAGATCAACCATTACTGCACTTCATGAGCTTGTGGGTAAGGTTGAACATGCCCTTAGGTGTGGTGAAGTTCCTTATGTGCATTTATGGACATTGCAGGGGCATTTGACAATACCTCGTTCTCGTCCATTAAAAGGGCTGCCATCTCTAAAGGGGTGGAACCCAGAGCAGCTAACTGGATCTGCTCCATGCTTGCTCAAAGAAGAATCTTTGTAAAAAACGAAGATGACTCTTTAGTAACACGGTCTGTTAGAGGCTGTCCGCAGGGAGGTGTTATTTCTCCTCTCTTGTGGTCTTTAGTAGTTGATGATGTTGGTCAAATTGGCTGTCAAAGGCTTTGAGGCTATTGGCTATGCTGATGATCTTGTGATAGTAATCCGTGGTAAACATGACGATACTATATCAGAGCTTATGCAAAAGGCTCTGGATCTGGTCTGGAACTGGTGTCAGGGGCAGGGCCTAAGTATCAACCCGGCCAAAACTGTACTTGTCCCCTTCACCAGAAGAAAGAAACTGATGATAGAACTCCCCTCTATCAATGGGGTCCGACTGGAGCTTTCGGGGGAGGCTAAATATCTTGGATTAATTCTTGATCGAGGGCTTCTCTGGAATGCTCAGTTGGAAGCAGTTCTAAAAAAAGCTACCAGGGCTATTTGGGCTAGTAATCAGCTCTATGGTAAAACATGGGGCATTACCCCCAAAATGGCTGCATGGTCATACACTGCCATTATTAGGCCAATTATCACATATGCGGCCTTGGTATGGTGGCAGAAGGTCAAACAGACTGGTGCCAAAAACAGGCTGCAAAAACTACAAAGGCTAGCGTGCCTAGGGATTTGTGGAGCCATGCGCTCTTGTCCCACATCAGCTAAGGAGGTACTTCTCGATCTGCCTTCTTTGCACATTTATGTGCGGGGGGTTGCGTTGCGATCTGCTCTGGCGATGATGGGGACCCATAACTATAAACCAGGAGATCTGCCAGCGGAGTTGGTGCAGGAGTCTATGGTCCTAGGTGAAGTATATCTAGGGCTATGGGAGCCTTGCCATCAATCTTTCAAGCGGAGGTCGTTGCGATAGATCTCTGCGCCCGTGAAATCCTAAAAAGAGGGATTAAGGGAGCTAGAATGGACATCCTTTCTGATAGCCAAGCAGCCTTAAAGGCACTTGAATCAAGGCTAGTTTGGGACTGTTTTAAAGCAGTGAATGACATGGCTAGACTCAATGAAGTTACTCTTAAATGGGTGCCTGGTCATGTAGGTATTAAGGGCAATGAGGCAGCAGATAGACTTGCTAGAATAGGAGCTAAAAAGCCCTTCATTGGTCCAGAACCTTTCTGTGGGAGGCCTAAAAGCCATCTGAGAAATGTTGTTGAAGTCTGGACGGAGAAGACCTGGTCTACACATTGGAACAATGCTCCTGGGCTTAGGCAGGCAAAAATGTTTATCTGTCTCTCTAAGTCAAAAGCACAGAAGCTTTTATTATTGGGTAGGAATAACCTTAGACGGATTGTGGGAATTCTCACTGGTCATTGCCCGGCCAAATACCACCTCAAAAAAATGGGGCTGGTCTCGGAAGACTCTTGTCGATTCTGCTCCCTCGGAACTGAATCGGCTCAACACCTGCTGTGCGAGTGCGAGAAGATTTACGGCTCTTGGAAATGCTTTTGTTAGCCCGGAAGAGGTCCGTGGTGTTGATCCCGGGACCCTTATTGGTTTCGTAAGAGACCTGAAAGGGATCTGGGATGATCACTAGAAGGGGATGTATACCACAATAGATCTTATGGGTCGCAGTGGTGAGGAGGCTTATCACTCCTCTATCCCCAAAAAAAACCTATAAATCCTATAATTCATTTATACATAAGATAAAGGCAGTCCTTGTTATCGCGGTCCCGCTTTAGGCTACGTGATTTCACTTTTACGCAGTAAAAAAAAGTACCTAATTAAACGGTTTAGTATTTAAGCTGAGTTGTTTGGAGTGTAGGCTACAGTTGATAATTTCATAAGTTATGGGAATGTTGTTTGTCATCTCACTCTCCCCTCAAGGTCAGGGAGATGACCTCAAGGCTCTCATAATTCATAACGGTACCGGTACCTCTACCCACCCCTACTTGCTCTATCATTGTTTGAGTTTGTCTATTTTGAGAACTTAGTCAAGTCAAAGCATCAAGCAATCTTTTGCTGTCAGTACCAGTAGCAAAAATATTCTAATCTAAAACGTAGTAAAAACTTAATCTCTTTCAAAATATTTTACTGTAATTTCAATTAATTCTCCCTATAACTGTCCATGTTAATGTTTTTCAACGCCAAGCCATTTCGGTGTGTGTGCAAGAATGTTTTCAAAAATTATAAAAATATAGTTATTATAAACCAATCTAAAAGTGTTCCATAGCTTTTTGTAGAGAAAGGTTCAAAGATGTCATACATGGCAGTAAAAAAATGATTGATGCAAAATTTACAAAGTTATTAGCTCAAGAAACAAACATTTTTAGTAACGAAAGGGAAAAGTTCAACTTTAGGCCTACATAAAGAGTAGTAAACAATTTTTGTATTTTTTTCATAAATGTAAATAGGTTTCGTAATTTAGTAATGAAACGTCGCGCATGCGTATTGATAAACCTTATGACGTGCCATATTTTAACTTTTAACTTAAATCAGTTAATTTTTTTTTAACTTTAACTTTAACTTTAATCAGTTAATTTTTTCAGACATTAACTTTAACTTTAATCAGTTATTTTTTTCTGGCATTAACTTTAACTATAATCAGTTAAATATTTTGGTTAACTTTCCCAAGTCTGTTTACAACTTAGTTTTATGTAAACTAGGCTTGTAAATAATTAATTTCACCTTTTACACAATCAAGCAAAATGTTAAGAATTATTAATTAAATTCAAAAGAATGATTAAACAATAATAAATATTGTTTATAAGTTTAATTTATTTCAAGAATAATAATAACTTTTAAAGCCTTGTAAATTCAAACGATGATCACTTGTTTGTAAACAAGGAAGGTTACTTTGAACTGAGGTTATACACTGTCAACTATCAGCTGATTTGATTCCAGTATCGCAGCAGCGACATCTGTTAAGTTTTTGCGTCGTATCTGCATGAAAGGACTGCACAGTAACTGGCTTACTTTACCAGATTGTAAAATAAAATGGCGTATTGAACCAACTCTTAACTTTACCAAAACCAAAGATATGATACAAGATTAAATGTCTGTTTGACCATAGCGTGGCTCACTAATTAGTTATTATGAATAATTATATCTTAACGGACACAAGGTACCAAAATATGATGCGTAAATTAAAGTTTTAAAGTTTGTGAGACCTTTATATTCGAGGGACCAACTTGCTTTATACAAATAACCAGATTGAAATGAGAACAATTAATACTTTATTATATTCTTTTCTATATTGAAACTGTAGAATTGTGACTTTACATTTTCCTACCTTGATTGAAGGGAAGTATTGTAGATTTCTGTAGGACGGTGTAGGCCAATGGCGTTGTTCGTAAACGTGCTCACAGGTACCTGGCGAAGACACTTGACACAAATTAATTATAATAAATTGTCACAAATCACACTGTTCACAAATAAAATATCACTGTTCGCAGTTTATAAGTACAAACCATAGACACGGTTCGCTAATTAAGTTTTCGCGATATCTTTGGTTTTGCAATGTTAGTTAACAGCACATGAGCGAATGGCGTATAATTCAGCAATATGAATTATGGATAAATTACAGAATAAAAAAAGGTTTAAAATGGTTTGCGACCAAATACTCGGAGCGTACGATTACCAACAAGAATAATTTGTAGTATCGTAATCACTATTCTATTAGTGGTGTTGTACGGGATACTTACAGCGAGTATTACCCATGCATAAGATCACGACCGATGTAAAGCGAGTTGCTTGTCCAGTCTCGTGGTTTTTTATCAAGCGTTCTTCGGCTTTGTTAGCCAGAGACCAATCAAAGGTCACAAAAGGTAGCTTTGTTAAACATGCATAAAACTTCTGTTGCTAAGCGGTGTGTTATGCTGATATATCTTGGTTTGTGGCGGGAATACAAAATAAGTACAGAACATCAATATCCCTTGGTTAAAAAAAATAATGGTGGTCGACTCCGAATTCCGACAGTTGTGGGAGGAGCACCTAAGTTGGCGAGCTACACCACTAATGCTCTATTTCGAGCGACGCTAACGCTGTAGACGAACTAACTCGCAAGTCAGTTCCATGCAGACTCCGTGTGAAACTTTACTGCATTCGTTGTATTATTGTTTTTTGGTAGACAACACTTTCTGGCAAGGTGAGAAAACGGCACTGGTAGATGTGTTGTTTGCGCTCAACAAGGAATGAGAAAGGAAACGATCTACCTTTACGAGATCTGCACCGCGCGGCCCAACCTACACCCCGATGCGTGTTTCAAAGGGTACCATACCACACCCTGAGCTGTAAAAACAATGTAACACAACCATGGTTATATGATCTTTTTTTATTTCAATTCTTACTATATTTTATAATTACCTAACTACACAATACGTAATAAAGCAGTGTGGGTTTCACGAGCTTGATTCTTTTTAATTTTGTAGTGTTTTTTTACTTATTTTGCTGTCAAACCAACTTTGATTAAAAAAACTATTTTTTTATTCCCATGTCTAATTTTTTGGTATAAGAAAATCGAAAAAAAATTAGCGTTGACTTATTGAGAACTTATTTTTTTGGGGGTATGTAGCGTTACAGTGTGAGCAGTCCGAAATTTCCGTAGCGCGGGAAGGGTTAAGGTCTTTCCTGTCTGTTTTCTGATTGCTTGCAACACATCAAAAGTAAAAATAGAACGCGCTACAGGGCAGCGAATTGTATGCGTGAGAGCTCCCTTATTGACAATTCAATGGAGATGGAGATAAAGGAAAGAGAAGGGTGTCTAGTGATATGACCTTTTGAAATTCCCTGACATTTCCCTGACTAAATAACTTTTTCCCTGACCAATTTTAGAAAAAAGCACAAACAAAACAATGCTAATTTAATTTTAGTAAATCAATCAAATTATATTGGTGAGCAAATAAATTTTTAGGGAATTAATTAAATATTTAATTAAACACGGTAATATTTTTAACAGTTTAATATTTAATACTATCTATGTTAATGTACCAACTACCAGCAATTGCAAATTACGAATTTATGACTATAAATATTGAATTACTCAAATTATATATTATCACAAAAGAAATAACTACAGTAATTGGTTTTTGTAATCCAGCTACCAGTACAGATTTGCATTGAATATTTAATTAATTGATACGAAGATACCCAAATTCGAAAACATTTAATTATAAAACTAACATTTTTAGAAATAGAACGTTAGAGAAAGGTTTCAAAGTCATATCACGGCAAGTGCATTGGAACAAGCTGCCACAATCACACGCTTAACTTGCCGATAATTGTTTTTACAGATCAGAATACATAGTTTTCTTATTGATTAATTTAGAAGTTCATCTTATCTTTAATGTTTATTTTCTCAATTAAAAATTGTATTAATCTATGATTGTAAATAGTTATTTTGAACTATTTTCCTTAGAAATGTTATTTTTCCTTGACCTTAACCTAAATTCCCTGACTTTTCCAGAAAAGTAAAATTTCCTGACTTTTCCAGGTTTTCCCTATTTTCCCTATTGCTAGACACCTTGAAAGAGGGTCTACTACCCATTAACCCAATTCAGTTTATTAATAATAAAAATATACATTGAAAATGAACCAGCTGATTTTGTATAGTAAAATGGTGATTGTGGAGTGAAATAGGCCACCTCGCTAAAACATTACGATATAATGAACATGACAAGTTATTTATCAGAAGTATTTATTATACATACCAATATAATAAATATAATATTTATCTCTCCTACTTATTTCTTTCTTATTAACCTTTTGGGGATTAACCGTAAGATTCGCATATCACAAGCGAGAGAGGATTGCACGTAGATGTTTGACATGCTCATCCCAAGTTTCAGAGTAAATGACTAGATCGTCAAGGTAGTTGAAAACTAATTTAAATTTGATGTCTGAGAAAACTTGGTCTAGAAGCAACCAGTCTTGTTGGTAGAGCAACCAGGGGGTACACAAATTGGTGAGAAGTTTTGAACTCTCGGTGAGTGGAATTTGGTGATAGGCAGAGTTGAGATGTTAAAGTTAAAAGTTGTGAAATACTTGGCTTACACAAACCAGTTGAAACACTGGTGCAGATTGGGAAGTGGTACGGCTTCAATTACTATATGCTGGTTAAGCTTAAGGTAATCTATAACCATCCGGGGGTTTTTTCCAGATCAGGCCCGGACTGGCCCACCGTGTTCCGGTGCGTCCTCCTCGCGGTAGGGCGCCCCGACCTAGTAACAAAAATATTCACACCAAATATTTTCACTGCCTTAGCGGTAAGAACATTAAAATGCATATATAAATAATAAATAAATTATGCATACCACCTCCTACCTACCTAATTATTCAGTAACTATTCACAATAGTTAGGTGAGTAGCAAGTAGCAGGGGCTTAAAACTTACATTACCTTAGTAAGGTAAAAAAGTACATTATTAAGGAATTTCAGATTGCCGATTGCCACTTCCGCATTCGGCAGGACCTACTCAGTAGCAACGCAAGCGCCCAACTCAGCGACTACACAAACCAAACCTCCCTCCCCTCGACTGCATAATAGACTCGTCCTCTCCTTCTCCCCCTCCTCTCTTCCGCTACACCGCCACAAAACCGAAAGCAGCCAGTGACAGGTGGAGGTGGACGCCATTGACACTACAGAAGTTCATTGCAGAAAATCCAACATTCAAACTAGAATCGATTGGAGCAACTAGGTGGCGAAGTCGAAGTGATGCAACAACCAAAGTGTTTGGAAGAATTGATTACTGGACAAGGACAACGAGTGATCAGGCTGGATTGGGGATAAGTCAATCTAAGCCAGTTAAACATGTCTACTTTCAATTGGCAGTGGCATTATTTAAGATATCCAATGATTCAGAATTTAATTCAAAAATCAGAAACGATGCAGCAGCCATTTTAAACAAATTGTTGAGTTTTGAAACCATTTTAATTGCAATGACATTCCTGCAAGTATTCAAAATTACCACCCCATTATCTGACTATCTACAAACCAAAAACTTAGATTATGCCCAAGCCTGGAGACTGGTCCACTCTTTTCTTTCTCAACTGACACTTTTAAGAACAAAATTCAATGAAACTTTGAATGCTTCTAAGAATTTTTCTTTAAAAATGAATGAAATCGTGGATGAAAGATCCAAAACAGATGGATCAATTGAAAATGTGAAAATCGAAACTGAGCTGAGTGATCTGAAAATGAAACGACGCAAAAAGGTTAAGAAGCTGTCAGAAGAGTTAGCTGATGATGAACGTGTTGGATCATCCCCGGAGGAACTTTCAAAAATTCTGTATTTAATGTTGTCTTAGATACTATTATACAAATAATGGAAACCCGGTTTGTTAATCAAAATCAGCTGTACCTTGATTTAGCCTGGTTTGACCATAACAGATTTGCCATTAAATAACCGCTACCTCCTAATGCACTTGACAAAGTTTGTGGAAGTCATACTATCTATAGACAGAGAAAAACTAAGAGAGGAATTAGCATCGTTTATTGAAGTATGGCCGCAAATTTCAAAACCCTCTATTTCCAACGATTATTTAGAAATGAGGGGAAGAGAGTCAGAAGAGGAATCAGATAATGAACTAGATCGCAAAGACTTTGAAGGTGGCAACGAAGATAAATTTGATCTCGAGTCGGTAAAGTGTACTGAAGCAAAGACATGTAACACTTGTATAAAGTGTGCATTTACAGTGAAGTGCTTGTTGACTATAATATGTATTGCCTGCAATACAAAGAACTTTATAAAGTTTACAAATATTTGCTTACAATTCCATTAACCCAAGTTAGCTGTGAAAGAATATTTTCCAAATTGAAACTTATTAAAACTCGTCTGAGGTCCACAATGACAAATCAAAATCTTGAATCTTTAATAATCATGCAAAGTGAAAACGATATCATAATAAAATTATGAGAGTGAAACCATAATAAACAAATTGTGTGACTCAAGCACAGAAATGAGGCGTTTACTAACTGTTAGTAACTAACATTTTAGGATCATTTACATATTTTTAATGTGTGTCTCTATCACTTACCTCAACACTAGTAAATAATGTATTGTAGGATGATTAAATATATTAGCAATTATTAAACCGAAGCGCCTTGTTTCATTTATCTTAACCTTCCAATGTCAGTTATTATGTAATACAAATACACTAATACAGTCAAAACCCAATTCAACAATTCAATAATATGTGATAAACATGATGTAGTATACGAAGTAATATATAGCTTCAAAAATAAGGTTTTGATATATATGGGCGTGGGCGCCCTCGGCGACGGTTGTCCACCGCCCTTTTCAATGAGCCAGTCCGGGCCTGTTCCAGATGCTAAATAAGAAAAGCAGGGGACAAATAATTTGAAATGCTTTTTTCCACTACGCCTTTAACTTCAAGGTCTCTGATGTGCTCCCTAAAAAATTCCATTTTCGGAGGGGCCAGTTTGACTTTTAGGGCTCCATTAGGGCTGACTTTTGACAGGGACATTGTCCTTTAATTCAATCTTATATTTGATTAGGTCTGTGAGACTTAATTCTGTGGTAAGTACATCAGGGAAATCATTTATTAATTCAGAGATCATGTTTTGATTTTTATCATCGAGGTGACCTAGTGGATTTGGAGAATCTTGTGCAGTGGATGATAAGGAACAGTAAGAGGTATTTTTTTTTGAAACTTTATTAACTTAAAAGGTTTAGCCTTGTGAAAAATAAAAGTGAAGATGTCTTTGAAAATATATCTAATATGAGTTTACTCTTAAGAAAAATATTGGATTGCTGAGATACCACTAATATTTCAAAAGTCCAGCTACAGCGTTCGATTTTAAAATGGACTAAACAGGTAAGATTGATCTTTAAATGTTTGCCGTTAGCAGTGAGGCAATCTGTTTTTACCTCTTGTACATTCTTAATTACATTAAGTGATTTTAATTTTCAAAGAGATCAGAGGATATTATACTCCTCACTGATTCAAAATCTAACAGAGGATTAGTCGTACAATTTTGAATTGCTAATTGAAATTATATTGCTTAACCCTTTAGATTTTAATGGCTTACAACTTTTTCTCGTAAAAGAATTTGTTGACAAAGCAGAAAAGTTAGAGATCCTCCTTTGCCGAATAAAAGAAGGGCACTTCCAGATATACAGTGACCAGATTATTTATACAATATACAAATGGGAATTAGATTAAACTTATTAAATTTTCTAAGTTTGACACTAGAAAAACTATTACTTTTCACTACTAAAGGAAAGGAGTTATTTAAATTAATTTTTGTCTATTGCTTAATTCCTAGTAGGATATCTGTTTTGAAATTGTGAAGGGTTCCTTCATTGAGGACTAATGTGACTTTTTTGACTACACGGGTGACATAGTGTGATCCAACTTAAGGGTCTAAATTTCTGTACTGACCTGGAAAAGATTTTTATTACTGTATATATTTTTTCCTGATCCACAAAGTATTATTGACCTGGTCACAAAGTTCATCGAGGTCAGCTCGTAAAAACCAAACAGTTTCTGAGAGCATCTATTATGACTTCGGATTCACTTGTATTTATCTGAAGCACCTGCACAGCTGCTTTAATGCCATTGACAAATTGGTGCAAAGTCTCCCTTTGCCCCCGAGGATGATAAAAGAGATTCTGCTCTAATGTGTTACAATGTTTAACAGGTATAAATAAACTTAGAGCTTCTTGATGGAAATCAGAAAATTAATTGAGTTTGAGTAAGCAAGAATTAAGAGGGCCCTGTGCATAAGGCATCAGGACACCCAAAATAGTACGCTTAATGTCAGGATACATCCTGCATAAATTCAAAGCAACTTTAATAAAACTTTTCCAAGTCAAAACCATCCGTTACTGGGAGAGTGGTATTTAACCTTTTCGCAGAATGATTCAACTTGCCATACACAAATTCTGAAGCAATTGGCTTCTGGTTTGTTAAACATTATTCTCGTCCCATATTAGCAAAATCAATTAATGGTTCAGCTGAAGAAGTGAAAACACTTATGGAATGTAACTATTAACATATATGTTGTCTCAACAACATTTGAAAAGCATGGATAACTTATTTGGACAGAATAAATACCTGGTTAGTTATGGCATAGTGATTTGAAAGTTGAACAAGATGGATGGTTCGATTTTACCAGGTTATTGATGGATTGAAACTATGAATTTAATTTGACACTGCACATTTATGAGGTTCATTTGTAGATAAACGTTCCTCAACGTTTATTTTTTACATTTTTATTAAGACACCATTAACTACTTTACGACCTACGGTTACAAAACTTAGACGGAATTAAATGAACCGTTAGTCTCTCTCTTTGACAAGTGAAGTGAAAAGTTGTTCCAGCACATGCACGTTTATATCGTTGATCAAAGCAAGTAGAGTGATTGGTTATTGTTATATTTGATAGATGGAATGAATTGGTTGTTATCAATCTAAATACGCTACAGTAGTACGGTATCACTTAAGTTGTCATGTTGTGTAATACTGTCCATGTGTAACACTAGCTATGTTTAATATATTAATGTGACTGGTTTGTTTATAGCTTAGCACCACGGTTTCCACAATATGGAATCACTGAAGTTGTCATATCATGTAATCTTGTCCATTACCAATATAAACACTACAACGGAAAACCTACGTTGCAGGCCAATCTTATTATTATTTCGAATCGGGCCCCACGTTGGACTCGCCAATTTTACAACGGAAAGCCTAGACGTTGCGAGCACCAATCTTATCGACGTTCAGCCCCACTTTGCGGGCGACAATTTTACTCTAATTTGGCCCCACTTTGCAACGCAAGCTTCTGTTATAAAATAAATTACATTCACCTACTGGAAGGCAAAAGGCTACTTTCTTTTTTCACCCAGGTGAAGCAACTTAGTTTGAATAAAATTTTGTTTATTCTAATCAACAATTAATTTTACAACTTCCAGAATTTAACATCACTAGCTCAGATAATTTCAACTCTTGTTTACCCTTTTGGTAAATCTCAGAGACGTGAGAACACTGAAACCGCCTTAGAAACGTATTTGTGCTTTTAATAACCTTTTCATATATTTACTATTAATTGTATAAAACACAGGACATAATAATGGATAATCATCAACACAGGTAATTTAAAACTCAAGTAATTTTTGTTCTGTAAATAAATGATAAATTTTATTTATCAAAAAGCAAAATTAAAATAAAACTTTCAATTAAAATGTTAATATTTTTCTTTAAGAACTTTTCTTTCAAACAATAACGTTTACACTTAATTTAACACAATTATTACACAAATAGACAGAACATTCTAATTTTCATTTACTTTATCTTTTTACTTATTCAATATATGATTTGATTTATTTTTTATATTTAAATTTAACTTTACTTTTAATGACTCTACTTTTTTTCTATGAATTTAAATTTTAAAATAATTCTCAAGAGATTAATTAAACTTATCCTACCTAACCCAGTATATGAAATAAATCTTTTTTAAATTTAACTTCAGGCAAATTTTGGGGACAAGATATAACGTAACATACGCTTTTCACAGACCTTATGTTTGCTTGTAGTCGTCCTGAAGTTGTATGCGGTTAGTAGGTTCGGTTCCTGCTTGTAGTCAGGTTTCCCTCGGGTCGTTCGTCTCGCTATTCCATCAGAAGTCCAGATTCATGTATCGTCCTGTACCTCGATTACTGCGTAGGAGTCTTGAAGTCCCGATACGTGAGAATCTTATTAAGAAGTTTCATGAAGACGAAGAATTATTACGAAGCACTAAAGAGAGTTTTTGAAAAGCCTTGAGAAAAATTATTAGAGAAGAATTTTTTTCAGAGAAGAGTTTTTTTTTTCAAAGACTTTTTTAGAGAAGAATGCGTTCGACGCGTCATCGGCTTATATAGGGTTTTCTCCTACCCCTTTCACCGTTGATTTTAGTGATTTTTTAACTTTCTTAAAACTTAACTTTTTTCAAAGTTTTTTGGTACTGGCTTTTATTATATATTATTTCATGAATTGTCATGTTATTTTCATCCTTTTTCTTCAATAACTTTCTTCGCAATATCGTTTTTAACTTTTTGACTTTCCCCCAGAAGCTTCCTAGGCTTCTCCCTTCTACTCTTCTGCCGTAGGCCTGCTGTTCCCTTAGTCTATTGTCTTTCTTAATAACTTTTACAGTTTTGCTAGGATTTTGAATTTCTTTCAAGATTCTTAATTAGCGTGATGTCTTCTTTCTCCTCGAAGTCGAATCTTTGTTGTGCGATTTTCCATTCTCTTTTTATGTTAATCTTAATTTTTTGCTTAACGTTTTTTGAAAAAGTTTTTTATTTTTTACTTTTTTCAATTTTCCTTTTGACACCTTCATTTGACCTGTGAATTTTGTCCATGGCCGCAGTTTCACTTAGTTTTTCCTTTTTGAAGTGGTTTTTCTGGGACTTAGCAATTTTCGATTTTTCTCAATTTTTGTTTTAATTTTACTCCCGAAATTTATTTCAAATACTGGTGGTTTACAATACAATATAATACCTACGACTCTATTTAATCTCTTTATTAACCTTAAAACTTAATTTTACTTTAAACTCTTTATCTTACAGTGTGAAATTTGTCACAATTTCAATTTAATTAAATTTACTGCTTTCTTTATTTTCTCTTATAAAACTTTCTTTTCTTAATAACTTGTTTACATTTAATTTACTTTAAAACTCTTTTTTAATTTTTTTAACTTTATGCAAACTTTGCACTTTTCTCTAAAATCTTTAATTATCAAAATTATGAGTTTTGTCATATAACATTTCTTTCTTGAATTTTTTTTTTTTTTTTTTTTTGCTTTCCATGCCACTTTGGGCCTTTCGGCTAACGAGCATGTTTTTTTTTTTGGGTTTTTTAATATTTTATGGTCCCCCGCGGGATTTGAACCCGGGACGTCTTGCTTATGAGGCAAGTACCATAGCCGTTGAGCTATGACAGAGGACATTTCTTGAAATTACTTAACATTTTCAAAAATACCATTCTTTTTTAATTTTGAGTTAATTTGAAATTTTCCCTTAACTTTTAACGCTTATAACTTAATCAATTTTTCTATCTACGATTCAGGAATAAGATGACCAATACACACGTTTTTAGCGTAATGCATTAATTAAATAATATTCCCAAATTCGTAAATTCCTAGATTTCGGTTATTCCCACAGAAATCAGTTTTTTCAGGCTAAGTTAACTTTCCTGCTCATTCTTGTCGAGGTCAAGAGTCGCGTTTTGTTTGCATACGATACTCCTGTCCGGACTTGTCGATTCATGACTTACAAACGGTTGCTACCCGATGCAGACTCGAAAATTTGATTTTTGCAAACTTCTTTTTACAAAACTCAAAATTCCGAATTACAACAGGGTTTTGCCCGTTGTAACACTTACTAAATATACAAATGTGTCTCGTTTATACCTCAGCACCACTAGACAAGACTGCTACACCAATGTGTTGGGTAGCACACATTGGCAACCCAACATGACTGAATTTGACGTGTTTTGTAATACTATCCATGACCAATATAACACTGGCTACACTTAATCCTTTGAGCATCTATTTATGCATATTCAAGATATGTTTAACCAGCAATGATATCTATCACACAACATTAAGTAATACCTCATTTTATCAAAAATTGCTTATGAAATAAACATTGTGTATAGGAAAATATAAGTTCCATTGACCTTGTATGCTTAGTTTATTTGAGATTAATTAATTACACTTGTAGCTACTTTCTACGTTCCCAAAAATCCTTGAGCGCTAAGCCACTATCTCTTGCACTCGGCACTGATGGGATTTAGCAGCAAGGCAGCATGGCATTTTTGTAATTTAGTTACGGTCAGCTCAAATTTAACACTGCTCATTTCTACATTTAAATATGGATAGATGTATGTATTACACTAAAACCAACTAACTTGAAAAACTTAATATCAATATTTTGAAATAGTCACAAGTTTTGTACAACAATAGTCGTTTATACCAACAGTCATATTTTATAAACATTCAAATTCTTTGTAAAAATAGTTATACTATACTTTAAATTGTTTTGGTTATCTTTTTATATTTTAGGCAGATTAAATAACTCATCTTTAAGGAAAAAAATATTTTTACTAAGCGATGTAGCAATTAAATTCCACCGATTTAGGCACAACGCCCGATGACTTTAATATATAAATTTGATGAGTAGGTTTATAGTTTAGCACCACTAGGCACAATGTGGCGAGTATCACTGAAGATGGCACATGCAACACAATCGATGCCCAATTTAACACTGGCTACAAGTTATATTGGGTATGTTTAGAGCTAAGTAATAAACGTCAGTATTTTTACTAAGCAAGAATTGATTTAGAAAGATATTCTTCCTAAAATATAGTACTGAATTCAGGTTTTTGCAGGGAAAAAATAAAGAATTATATTGAAGGAGTTTGTCAAACAATTTATTTCTATAACAAATGTAAGGCAAATTTTCATGAAATAACAGGAAAGAATAAATAATCAACAACGTACAGGGAGGAGGGTAGGATGTGCCTTGAAACTAGGTTGTATAAAACTGAACTAAGTGATTAAAGGATGGTTTCAGGTTTGACACAGTAATGCAGACTAACACGTATCAGGGTATTTAATAACCAAGTAGCTTAGTTTTATTTGTACATGTTACAATAAGTGATTAAAGTAACAAATATTAATGTTTTATTTCTTTCTTAAATTTAATTGTATTTATTTTTTGTATTATTTTAGTTGATTCATCGATCAAATTAACAATTTAACTTAAAAATGTGTGATTATATTTAAAGACTATCCATGATAATCAGCTGTTGGGTAGCATATAATGGAAGTGCCTGAAATATATATAACACAAGTAGGGTTGGCCATACAGCTAAAACAATATGCATAAAGTTATAAAATCTACGAGATTGGATCGACAGAAGTTAAACCATAACATCTATAAAGCTTGGTTCCCTCTAATATTTGTCATCTTACCATACAATTTATAAATATATAACAAGATCTATTTACGTTTTAATGCGATGAACAAAGAAATTAAATATATTTTTAAGAATAACAGGTGTGCCAATTTTGTACCTTTAAATGTAAGGATAATGCCTTATATTATAAGATCATTCTAAAAATCACACGTTTTAAATAAGATACTTATAGCACACTTAAAAACTGTACTTTATAGCATAGGTACATCATGAAGTTTATATAAAAAGAAATATATTTGAACAGCTATCAAGCAAATGTTTTTGTTTACATTTTGACTTATCTTAATACGCTATTATGTATAAATGTTAGTTTTGTCACCATTCCACTTGTATATTGTTATTAACACATGTATGTATTGGTCTTAAAGCTTTCATAAATTGCACATCCCACAACACATGATTCATGCAAGCAGAAATGCCAATGTGGATAGGAAAAAATAACTCTTTAAAGTAAAAAATTTATTAGTTTACAAATAAATATATTAAAACAAAGAGATTTAAAAAAAGTTCTAATCACTCGTACATCGATTCAGAACAGCTACTGAGTCTAAATAACAATATAAAGAGATATAGGTAAAATTTCATTTCTATAACAAGCCTAACAATTACTCAGTTATTTCTGTATGACACATGGAAAATTGTTAAATTTTTTGATCTCATTCTAATGTTTAACTACAAACTTATTCAATGGAAGTATTGACACTTTATTCGAGTAATACATATTTTCAAATACCTATTATAATAAATAAGGTATTTATTATAATAGCTTATTATAGTGTTCTTGGTGTTTTCCCCACTTTTATTTGAAAATTTTTTAAATTACTGTGTTATAGCAGTTTATTAAAGTCATATGTTATATATGTGCTAGGTTTCATCTTTGAATATTTAAAAATTACAATTAAAATCAACTGCAACTGTATTGAAGTAGAAAGAACAGACTTATATCAAAATAAAATAAGATGTTGTTTAAAGACATCCAGATTCCTCGCCATGTGTCCAGTTTATAAACTATTTCCTCTGTAGTTTTCCATTAAATCGACTGTTAAAAATTGAAAGCATCAAATAGAATTTTGGTCTGAAAAGTGAGCAATTAAGTTACTTTCTGGTTGTTAGTCAATCATTGTCAGATATATTTTGATCTTTTACATGCATCAGTATTTAGGCTTAAATTTTAAATGACCTTAAGCTAATAATTACTTTGAATTCTATATCTTGTGTACATTTGAAACTAGTATTACAAAGGGACCTTTACGTTTCTAAGATTTGATAGCAGTATTTCCATGCATTACTAAATCTCTTAAATCAAGGGTTTTATACAGGTAACTATTTAATGACAATAATTTGTTATGGTTCTACTATTATTTTTATATTTAAAAATAAAGTTTTGTAACTAAGCAGATCTGGTTTTGTATTTTAATTTTCATTACATTAATTTTGTTGAACACTTTCAACACAAACATTCACCTTTTTAGATCTAGGACTTTTGTAAGAAATATAAGATTAATAAAAATGTATAAATATATCGTCTAATAATGTTCAAGCCTATGTACCATGATATCCGTTTTAGCGTTTGTACGATTGGAATGATCCAACAAGACAAATGAGAAACTCGTTAAGGAACCTCCAATAAACTCAAATTATATTTATACTTAAGTAATAATTCTTATTTAGTTTACTCATTACTTTATAGGAAAATTATATAATTATTAATGCCCGTTTTACTACAATACATCAGGTTGATAATAACAAATTTAGAATATATGGAACCTCTTCCTCACTTCACAAAAGGTACTGTAATGTTTTCTCTTTATTGAATACCTAACATAAAAAACATTTTTTAGCATGATGCGTATATGAAGGATTACTTAAAGAATTTTTGTCAGTTTTTTTAGCAAAACAAACAATAAATTACTTAAATGTGATATATATGACAAACAACAAATTTGTTATTGTAAAAATGGATGAATAATTGGATCGTACAACATGCTACAATCCTTACTCAAGTTACTATTTATAGATTTTTAACAAGATTAGAACAAACATTTTTTTTTAAATTGTCTCTCCTTACAAATTAGAGCGAGATTAAATTTTTTTTAAACATACAGTATATCTTAATTTTCCCAAGATATAACTACAGATTACTTTGATTTATGTCATAAAATTAATAATATACAGGAAGTAGTTTAAAAAAGAATGCATTGAAAATGTGGAAAATGGTTTACCTTAAAAAGTTGATATTCTCTATATGTCCATAGCAGCATACTATATTTCAGTTTTGAATATTGCTAGACATATTTGAACTATAGCTAAATTTATAAACGACAACAGAGTTAATTAAAGGACAAACACAATTTTTTGTAAGTTCTACAATTTTTTATTGAGTCTCAAGGCAAGACTCAATAAAAAATTGTAGAACTTACAAAAAAATTGTGTTTGTCCTTTAATTATAATGGAATTCTACCAAGTACCTTCGGTCATCACTATCAATCGGACAACAGAGTTGTTTTATATTCATGATTTTACTGTTTTAAATTCTGAATTCATTGGTGAAATCCATTTTTACTAACTTTTTTATTTTACATAATAAAAAAAAAATTAAAACATTTAAAACAAAAACACATTTTTAGATCTTTTTATTGTGATGGCATTATGAGCTAGCTGCCAATAAACAATTATAAGTGTGTGTAGTTGTTATTTTAATAACATTCATTGCAAGTTTATTAAATGAATTCTTTGCTATGTACACGAAAAATTGTACCATAATTACTGCTAAAATAAACCTTATTAATAAATAGATAACATACATTTTTTGTTAATATTCAACAAATAAATATTTTCTGTTAAATTTGGCTTAACATGTTTTCCAGAAGTTACTTGAAACTTACATGTTTTAAGCCCTGTATGCATTTGAAATATAAAACTTAATAAATCTAAAATGTATCACATTCACTAGGATTTTTGATGGATATTCCAATATGAAAAGCAATATTGAAAACCAACAAAATTAATAGATACTGCTACTATGAGCATATATCAAATATACACTTTTATGTTAAGCCATTTTGAATGTATTCCTTACTACATGAATTAGTTTTATTTTGAATTACACGATGTTTGCATCAATAGTTACCCAAACCAGTTAATATCAGATAAATGATGGTAACAAATCAACAAAGAAAATTATTTTAAATCACGACTTGTTTGTCATGTGCTTTGTAATTTTGCAAAACATTTTTTACAAATACTTTCATACAAATAAATATTTTTCTTTTAAATTCAAGTCTCAGGAAGAAGTTCCTCTGTTATAACAACTATTGAGAGTTCCGAAGACTTTATTGTGAAAGGATTTAATGTATCATTCTTTTTCTCTTATATTTTTGCAATAATATATTATTATAATAAAACAAAAGAAGGAAAAGGAGAGGTAAGAAGAAAAAAGGGTAAGGAAAAAAATGGGACATTTATTTCAATGTTATATTCCAGAATCTCATATTACATAATTGATTTTAACATAGCTTTTATACATTTAGATGTATATATGCATATAAAAAATGGTGTTTGTATGAGTGAGTCCAACAATTCAACCATTCTAAAATCTGACATCCTGGTTATACAACGATTATAACAAATATGTTTTATTTATGGTACATAAAATAATGTAGAAAATAACATTTTTTAAAGGAAAAAGTAAAACTAAATAGTAGAATGTGATTTATTTGGAAGATATATATATATACATATATATATTTCTAATCAATAAATAGGTAATGATGAAGAAGAGACATCTGGTGTGAGTAGGCAAGTACTGTTCAACACAAGCATAAAGTTGTGTAAAATAATACAGCGAGGACTTAAGGCACATAATGCTGAGTAATTCAACAATAACACAATATTAAGTACAACATAGACCAGCTTATGACTAGACCGTGGCCTTTCAGTTTTGTTTATGTATATAGACACATACATATATACACAATAATATGTTATATGTATGAATATATACATACTACATAAATATATTTTCATTTTTCCTTTTATAATTTTTAGTGAAGCATTATTACTAAAGTAAAGTTGTTTGATTTAACTGTTTAGCCAAAACAGCGAATAAAATGAAATGAATATTAATTGTAAATCAAACGGAAACATCGACTGCTAGGTCTCTGTCATGA